>JAUCMT010000054.1:7030707-7050052 GCA_032357475.1 Enteromius thamalakanensis | reverse complement strand
CACATTTTAGATGACATATAATATTATTATTAATTCAGATTTTATATATATATATATATATATATATATATATATATATATGTATAGTTAATAATTATTTTGTAATAATTATTATTTTATTGTTAATTGTTTATTATTATAACATTTATTATAATAAGCTTCTTTGTGATGGAACATATAAAAATTAAATAGATAGATGGATAGATGATTATAATATTAATAACTTAATATTTTCTATATATCTAAAAATATGTATATATATATAATGAATAAGAAATTAAAATAATTATTTTATATAATAATTATTTTATATTTATATGAATGTATTATTTCTAATTGTTTTGTTCATGAGGATTATTATTATTTTTTTTTTTTTAACAATTAATTAGTTATTCAAATAAGCTTCTTTGTGATGGGATTTGTGAAAATGTTGAAATTCTTGTTTATTTCAAAGCTTTTTGAAATGTTAAATGAGCGCATTACTGTCTTCCAATCTTTTATTCCTCAGTGCTCCTACAAGAACATCAAACTGTACATTCACCATGAACTCATGCGTCTTCAAAAAAACAGGGGATTTCCTGCTGACAAGGCTCATAAAAAAGGATGAAAAAGAGATTGGCAGAGGCCCTAGTCTTCCACTTTTCATATTTCCCTTTTAAAAAGTGGCGCACTGGTTCTGTGAGAGACATCAAAGAGGCCGAAGAAGGGCCGGGGAGCCTCTATTCACTTTTCCACCTCCATAAAAGCTTCCCATATCTAACCCCTAGTGACTGGCTGGCCCTATCATTCAAATGTCCCAGCACTCTTTGTGGCTTCCCCAGGACCACAGTGAAATGATCTCTTTTGTTGCGCATCATTAGTTCCATCTGTTGTGAGAGCCTGGCTGTCTGTTCCGAGGGCAGGCCGACGTGATGGTGGCCGGGGGCAATGCGAAAGGGCTGCGTCCCCGCGACTCGTGTCCCGACCTCGTCCTCCTCCTCCTGGAACACTGATGCTCCCTTTCTTTCCCTCCCTCTCTCTCCCTCTCCTCACGGATGACACTCTGTCTATCACTGCTTACTTATTTATGCATCCGGAGGAAAGCAAAGCATCCTGTGCACGTTTTATTAAAACTAGGCTTTTTTTCTCGAAAACAAAAATGTAAGCGTGTTTTGACTGAGAGATGGAGACTGGCTTACATATGATGATGTCATGGGAACAAATGAATCTGTTTAATAAAACTAGTGCAAAATAGAGATTCAAAGACATTAAAGAATATTTATAGCCACTAGCCAGTGAGTTTTCATATGCATGGTAGTATATTAAACGAGAAGGGCCTACGGTGATAAAAAAAAGAAAAGAACTAGAAAAAAACCTGTTATTCTTCCAAAGCTCGTGGGCGGATGCGAAGTGAAAAGAGATACAAATATTGTCCGTGTTTTCACAACACTGTATTAAAGTGGCTTTGGCTTGTGAATATTCATGAGGATAATGAAGTATCAACATAAAGCTGGACAGCAAAATTGTACTCCAAAGTCAAGAGGCAAACGTCTCAATTATTTGGTACATAACTAAAGGCTTATGCAAATGTGCAGTAAAAACAAAATTAAAACGGCTTTATTCATATTAATGAATTCAACATCTGTTTAATCTAATTTCATGCTGTGTAGGAAAAAAAAAAAGAGTCATTTTAGTTCCATAAAGTCGGTCCGTTTTGTGTTCGTATAGGTGGTCACCGGCGTCTTCCAGTTCGTATTTTTCTTGCATCACGGTGTCTGTGATGCACCAAACAGATGTAACATTTTCTCTTGGCAAGGAAATATTTTATTCATGATTTACATGAATGATAAATCTCGTGAAAGTCTTAGTGCTGATGGGCATACGCAATTTAACATCTGTCTTCCTCAGAATAATTAATAGAGCAGCAGAACACAGGGGACTGAGGACTCTTCTTCTTGTTCACTTTCTGTAATTATTGTCAAAAACAAAGCAAGCCTAGATTTGCATCTTGCAGTCGGCTCGCTGTTCTCTTGCCTAACAAAACAACTTTTAAAGAAGTGTTTTTCAGATTTTCTCAATGTGGAACTTTTGTTTAAACGTTCTTATGTTGTTGTGAGGTGAAAGCGATACTTTAAAACAAGACTGTCATTGTTTTAAACTCTCAAGATGTGTTTGAGAACATTTAGGAATCTTTATATATGCATAATTTATAATATGCAATGTTTTTAAGCAATTATTTGTATTATGTAGTCTTCCAAAAAAGGATAGTAAATATTGAATATAATATGAATAGTATTTAAGATTTCGTACGTATTCCTATCAGGATACATTTTTCAGGGAGTCACATTTTAGTAGTTTATTTATTTTTCTTGCACCGCAAACACAAAGAGTACAGTTCGATTCTGCAGAACAGAGGGGGTTAAAAAAAACCCTGGTGATGGCTTTAACCGTTTAAAGTAATGCGGTTTGTCGAGGCTGCTACCACACCCGTTCTCTCTGAACACGGTCCCTGGTGTTTGAACAGGATTGGCTGAGGTCCATCTGGCTGTGAGTTCAGCTCTCTCAGCGCTGTTTACGATGACGGGCCTAAGGCTGCTCTCTTTTGAAACGAGCTAGGCCGGTCGTGTTGTAGCCCGACAGTCTCAGTCCAGGCTGCGAGCCGCAGAGGTCATCTGATATGACCTGACCTCATATGTAACACTTTGGTCTAAAAGTGAGCTAATCCTTTCCTGTGGGATCAATGTAGCGTCTGGCTAATGCTCACAGAGCCGAAATAGAGAGAGAGAGAGAGTGAATCGAAACACGCGGTCTGCACACTAGCTTCAGGACTCGACTCTATTGGATAAATGACTCTGTTGCTATCGCCCTGAGTGACACCCCGTTGCCCGAGAGCCAAAGTGCTGTATTTGTTGGAGCCATTATGAAATAAAAACCTAGAGAAAAAGGGCCACTATTTGGTTTGAATTGATTCCCTGAAAACTCCAGCAGTGAATATGCTTTCATTTTGATGGTATTACCACAGACAAAATGTGTTGTGTCAGTTCCACCTCTCCATTACTTTGTCCATTAGGGTGAAACTGGCTGATTTTATTTCTCACACTCTATTTTCTGTGATAAAATGGAAATTCAAAAGCTTATTAAGTTCTGAGTGACATCTATATCGGGCCGCGAACGGGAAAGTAAGTCGACTATATCTAGTTTCAGTTCATTTTTGCTCAATTTCCCTCTCGTGATCAAATATTTCACTTTTCAGGAGGGTCCTAATGGGAGTGTCAGGTTCTAGTGGGCTCTCCTTCCTCTTTCCCTCCCATTACCAGCCATATGGCTGTTTCAAATTTCTACCTGTCAACAGCCAAAGAGCAGGTCTCAATTTTAACTGATTTCTTTCCCGCCGCAAGAACTTTAGCACTGAGTGAAAGCACTTCGAGCACAAAATGGGATGTTTAAATGCCCATATCAATTTATTCTGGAAAGCTAGAATTTATGCTAAGACAGACTGTCTGCCTGATTCAGTTCCTGTCTTGTGTGTGTAAATTATACATGTACAGTATACCGTGCTGTTGGCTAGAAATGGTTTACTTCAGATACTCGGACTGTTTAAATATGTCTACGCTTAATAACGACTGAGCCATGGCTGTCTCGTACACCAAAGTGGGAAAAATATCAGCTTTAAAGTTCCCTGTATTACATTTGTATGGAAGTTTAACCAAAAATTCAGCTCACCAATGAAAGTGCAGTGAATAGGAGCTAATGAGAGTTCAAACTCATCATCATCTTGAATGGCCTTGTTCTTTTAATAAAACAAGTTCAGGTGCAGGCCATCACTCAAAACTACTGCTACTAAAACTATTTCCCAGAGGTTGGGAGTCTGTATTATTTGGTTTTTTTTATTTAATCTTGTTGGGAGGGTCTGGATTGTTTTATGGAGTGAGGCATATAGTAGGCAAAATGAAAGGGTATATTTATTTTAACTTCAAACATCTGCCTAATATAATCTGTATGGCAGGTCATGCCAGTTTTAGCCCCGTCACACAGAGGCATGCCGAGGCTCTTTTGACAGGTTGTGTATTAACTGCAGTGATCATTCAAATCAGTGTTAGAAAAAGACTTATTGTAGTGCTCAGTCGACCGGACTGAGATATGTATGAAATACACACTAGAAAAAGGGTCTTGGGGTGCGCCTCTGTACATTCCCGCCATCATGTTGCCTTACTTTTCAAATCCATTATTATATAACAAATCTAAAAGAAATCAAGAAACACTGTATTCATATGAAAAGCTGCATTTGGAATCTCTTTTGAGTGATTTACTGCATCTGCTTTTCGTTTTGCTCTGAAGATGTTGAATGTTTTTTTTTATGCCTTGATCAACTGCAGTTTGTTTGTGCAAAGAGTAATAACTGTTGTGTTAATGTTTTTTTTTTTTCATTTGTATGATTTATTTACTCATGAAAAGCCAAATGTTTGTGTGCACACTGACATTTCACTGAACCCGCTTTTCCTTCAGAGCCAAAGTATTTTTTCCCTTTTTTTTTTTTGCACCATCATATGAAGATAATTGTACTTGGGCCAAGAGCGCATTGGACCATTAAACCACTGCCTCTCCCAGTAAAGCAATTCTCTTTTGTGTAAATGCATTGGAATTACTTTCAGGGGGCGTTGCAGAAGGAATATGTGAAAGGCTACTTATTCTCCTAATGATTCTTTGTCCTTTTAAAAGTCATCAGGCACATTTATAAGTGGATATGTACAAGGGAAGAGTTGCCCCTGGAGACTGAGGTCATCTCTACCTCCTTATCCAAGGCCAGGAAATAAGTTTGCGTGAATGGACCTCTGCCAGCAGAGGTTGGTCATATTGGTAATGTAGGCTGTCCATCTGTATCCTGGCACATGAGCCGTAATGACTGAGGTGAGAAGAAGAGAGCGTGAGGCTAACACAATAGAGATGGAGAGCCGTGTGCGGTGTTGTGTAAGAGTATTTTGATGGAAATGTTTCATAATGCAGTCTGGCAAAATAATTTTCAAGGGAGTGTCCCACGGAAGCATAATCCTGCTTTGGTCATTTTCAAAAGCGCTTTATTATGGTATGTCTTCTGTGGCTTTTGCAAATGTTGCCTCAGAAAATGACTAAGGGTCGAACAATTTTTAAAGATGAAATTTCTTAAAAATTGATTATTTTAACCTTTTAAATCAAAATCTGCAGTCTAAATTGATTGCAGTTTATTTTTTGACATTTTCTTTCCATGTGGCTGGTTCCAATTATGTATTTAGTTTGTTTGTTTTTTCCCTTTGAGTTCATGACATCTTTCACACAGATTTTTTTGTGTGCTTGACGCTTTACTCTGAAACTTTCATAATTGAACATATACAGAGTGAGCAGAGTGATGTGTACAGTAAGTAAGAGCATTATTTTATATTAAAATTGTTTTATAATTATTATTATTATATTTCTTTAAAATTCAAGCAACTAAAATGAAATGAGCTTATTTCTAGATGCAGACCATTACGCTCAACACTCAATTTTTATGCTGTTTGGAATTATCAGAGGAATAAAGAGCAGAAAAAGCATCAGAAGACATAAAATACTTTTCAAGGACTGATAGAGACACACGTGGAGTTCATAAAATTTTGCTGACATTTTAGCGGCTAAATGGCAGATAGTTACTGTCTCTGGGGACTGCAGGCTTTTTTATATCCTTCCCCCAATGTCACTCCCCCAGCTCGCCGTAAGAGAGAGAAAGAACGAAAGAAAAAGGAGTGTGAAGATAAGAGTGTTCATTGGGATTTTTTCCCAGCTGTGGTTTGAAGGGGTGCGTGTGTTGTTTTTGCGGTTTGAGCGACATCGGACACAACAGGCGGCAGTGAAAATTGTAGGTGAATAGGTCTATTTGAGTTGAAAATTCAAGGAGAAAGGAATCCATCTGGATGATGAATAATTTAGATGGCTCAAGTTGGTTCCTGTTGCTGTTGTGTTTGTGCTCTCTTTCTCTCTCTCTCTCTCTCTCCTCCTCTGCAGACACAGGCCCCCCCTCAGCCGACATGACTCTGGAGGCTTGTTCTTGATGCTCTGAGGTTACCCATGCCACTGTATGTGTGGGATCGAGCCACTAAACAACACAAGGAATTTCATACACAAAATCAGCCACATGGAATTTTTTCACTCAGGAGTGTCAGCTCTAATTCTTAACATTCTGATTTGCCTTGAACCCAGTTGTCTTACTCTATATGTATGAGATCACATGTAGAACATGGACAGGTTTTTTTCAGTTATTCAATTCAAACTTTTAAATGATAGTACATTTAAATGGATTTAAACTCAAATAAATTTCAGCATTAAATTATTTAATATTTTTATATTATAAAAGCTAAAAGATAAGACTTTTATAACTACATACTTGTTATATTTGAATATAATAATTTCAAATGGTTTTAGACCCACCTGGATATGACAGATATGTTTTCATAACATGTGTTAACATCCATTAGGGATCATTAAAGAAAGAGAGCGAGAGAAGGAAAGAAAAACATCTGAATGTTTTTACACTAAATAATAAATAATATAATTATTATTCTACATAATAATGCTTCATCATTATTATAACATTACAATGTCAGCATGTAAACACATGTAAAGAGACAAAAGTAGTGCAATGTAATAAATGTAATAATTTGCTTTAATAATAATTAGTTGTTATTAATCATTAGTCATTATTAACACTACAATGTAAAACAACATTTAATTTAATAAAATGTAATAAATGTATTAATTTATGCTACTATTTATGTTAATAATATATATATATTTTTTTTCAAAAATATTATACATATATCATTATTCTAAATAATAATTTTCATAATTTTTTTTTTATATACCTCCTATATATTTTATTGCATACTTATTGTGTTTGTTTAGGATCTACATATTTTTTATTCTGTACTGTACAGAAATGAGATATTACGGTTTAACAAATGCAAAAAAACCCTGAAGTATATTGACTAGGGGTCTCAGGTGCTGTATATCACGGATATGTTTTTATACCATATGTTAACATCCATTAGTGATCATTTAGAAGAGAGGGGGAAAAACCCCTAAACATTTGTTCATGCTTTTTCCAGGAGTGACAGAAGTAAAGAAGTTCATCAACCTGAAAAAGATGAAAATGTTAATTAGAAAACAGACGTGTGTTTCTGCGGCAGCGCTGGCGTGTAAAGGAGCTTACGGCATTTCTCTTTTAAGAGGAGCTGAATGAGATGGGGGTGTTGGGAGGGTTGATGTGACAGGCCCGTGGAATCCCAACCTCTCTCTCCTGGCGCCTCGCACTAATCAACCCCTGTAATTTATGCAAAAAATATGATTTATATTTAATTTCACTACACTTGCATTGTTAATTTGAGATGTAATTAACGCGTCGCCACGGCAACTAATTTCTCAATGCCGTAAATTATCGCCGCCTTTTCATCAAAATTCAGTTACTTTGGCTCCTGTGTGCAATGTACTGATGCAATTAGGTTACCAGGGCAACCCAAAAGTGTTCATTTTCTTTTGTATAATTGCAATGAGGCAGAAGTTTTTATAACCGAGAGTCATGTTGAGGTTTTTAGCGAACAAAGAGCACGTACACATTATAGCACCTCTACAAAAGGGATGTGGTACAAGAAATATGCCCTCTGCCATTTCTCACCCTGCTCTTTCTCTCTGTCACTCGCTCACACGCAGCGTATAATCCAATGCGTTGACTTTACATCTATATCTGATTAGGTTTTCCCCTTTGGGCTGTGTCTCTTTTTCTCCAAATGAGGCGATCTGTTTGTCAGATGTGCTTGGATCTGGGCTGGCCTGCATGTATATCAGGCGCATATCTCTAGCACATCTCCTCCACCCCTCATCCTTTTGTTCCTGGCTGGAATATTTTAATGAAGTGGATCTAATTTGCTCTCAAGACTGAGGCCACCAGCATGCCTCGCACGGAGCATGCCCGGTAGTGAGGAGTACATGGGCACGACTCTCGTGCCAGTCTGGCCTGTCTCTTATGCCCACTCATGCCTGCAGCCTCTAACCCCCCTCCCTTGACGCTCCATAGAGACAAAATACCAGGTCATTGGCTTCTAAGCTCTGGTTAACTGAAAAGGTAATTCATTTAAGCAGGCATTTCTTTTTTTTTATTATTATTATTCTTTTTTTTTACACAGTTTTGATTTTTTCATTTTAATATCTTTCCTGGACATGATGCATTTGTTTTATAAATGTGCAAAATGTAAGATTTTTCTTAGGGACAATATATTAAATATGTTATAAATTTATTCCTGCTCATGTTTAAATATATAAGCAAGCATTTTGAGTATTTTTATTATCAAATAACGATAAATCTACTACAGTCATCCTTAAACAAAATTAATGTAAGAGTTTTTAGTGCATATTTATAAGGATAAATCTCTGGTATAAACAAAAAAAATATGCAAAATTGCTTCTTAAGAAAAATACATTTTTAAAGAAATTAAATTAGCTTATGTGTAAGCAGCCGTTTTAAGTACTTTACCTTCTTGCTATACGAGCAGATATCACACTGTGAAAAACATGAGCAAACAAATTTGTTCAAACAATGTCTTTTTTTTGTGCTGAAATCATCCTTTAGAACAAGATGAATTTAACTGACTGAAAAAAAAAAGAATTTCTGAAGAACTAAGAAAGAACTTTCAGAGAAAATTTCTTACACATTTCTTTTAGAAAGTAGGTTTATATAGAATACTAAGATATTTTTGTGTATAAACAAAAAAAAAATGAAAAAACTGAATATATTTCATAAGATAATTTTGCTTATTTTTTTACAAATTATTTAATTTAATCAATAATAAAATAATTAGTATTAGAAGTTTCAAAGTCAAATGAAATAATATGTATTAAAATATGTATTAAAGTGTTAACTTTTATGAGTATATAAGGTACAAAGTTGTACTGTACATCTTTGAAAGAGTAATACACTTTTGTGTATTATTATTATTATATTTCCTTTAAACATTTATTTTTGGCAGTGTATTGTGATACCCGTGACAGTATCCACATGTTCATACACAGCCGTAGTTTGTCTCCGAAGCCATGCTGGCCGAGAACCAACAGCCAGACCAACTCTACTTTTCTTAACCTCATAATTAGCTTTGGTTTTCCTTTCTTTCCTCCACATTCTCAACAAGCTCTGTCAGCGTTGTTTATCCAGCTAAACCAAAGTTAACATTGTTTTAGTAAAGAATAAACAGTCTATTAGTATTAGCATATTTTCCCATTAAACCTGTGTGTACACATTCTCTAGCTGGGTTTTAACCCGATCACAAGAACATATTCTCTTTACAAGATCTTTATTTCCCTTTCTCTGAATCTCCCGAAGCATCGAACGCAGCTGTCAAGAGTAACCCGGCATGTACTTAACACCCTTGATATTTCTGTTCTGTTTGATTCCGTGTGATTTTACCAAGGGATTGACTTGCCGTATCCATGTCTCAAAGTGAGCAGGGATAGGGAAGGGGGGGTTAAAGACGTCTTCCCCTGCTCCATTGTTCCTGCTGACAGCAAACAAGCGATTACCATCATTCACAGAGACAGCGCATTGCTAAAGGAAAGAGGCGATGGCCTCCCAGGACCCCCCTCGAAAAAACGCGGCCCCTTTAAAAGCATGTTCCTCACCACACCGGTGACACGTTAGATTTTCAGCGTGACCGATCTCCTGCCGTATCTTTACTACTGAAGCCCAGTACTGAGAGACGTGCGCGCCGAGGAGATCTGTTCCTGTTTGAATGAAGTGGCTACAGCATAATTACTACTGCTACGTTTTGCTCTTTGATCAAATGCTGTTGTTCTTTATGCCTGACGTTCTCTCCATATGTGTCAAAACATGCAAAAGCCTCTTGCTGCATATTACTCATGAGATTTAGCAGGGTTTTCTCTTTAGTTTGGATCGTTTCAAAGGACTCTCGATTCAGTTTCATGTTAGAAGAAACAGGTCAGTGATTTGAGCAAAGGCAAGGTCAACCGAATATTCGAGAGACTTCTTTTATAAGTTGTATATTCTGATCATATTTGTTAATTCTGTTATTTTAAACCTTTTTGTCTTTGTGTAAAATCCAAAGGAGAAGTTTAGTAGATTGTCCTAGCTGCTCTTTTCCATACAATTAAAATGAATGGAGACTGGAGCGATCAAGCTCCGAAAAGGCCAATAAAGTGGTCTGTATGCTATTTTCTGAAGCCGTTCGGACTGAAAACAGAGTGGATTAAAAGTTGTACATTAAAAATACTGCCTTAAAATGTTTCTTTGCATAGAAAAGAGCAGCTTTGACAGTTTCAGCAGAAGAAAGCACGTCAGATGGCCTTTAAAAGACATGAAAAGTGTGAGTAAATGATGACAGAATTTTCATTTTTGCCTGTGCGTTTGAAGAACGTTAGTTTTTGTGAAATATGTAATGGAAACACACCTATGAAAACTGGATTATACTTGTTTACTTACTGGAGTCTGAAGCAGTATTTGCTTTTGTCACATTTATTCCCATTTTACCAGCGCAAGGGGCCCAGGAAGACGAGTTACCAAGGAACACAAAATTTTAATTAGTGTATTTTAATCATTCAGGCTTTTCAAGCTAATCCACAGACCCCAGAGAATTCCCAAGATGCAGCTCTGTGCTGCTTTACCATTTATTGTTGAGTCTATTATAATTACTGTTAGCAGGTGGGGGCTGGGAGGCCTTTATTATGTTTTTCCATCTTTATTATAATTACTTAAAAAAAAAAATTAAAGGATGCTGTTTCATTAAGTTTAGAGAGGATGCCATTTCAACCCTTCTTTTTCTCTATTCATCCATTGCTCTTCCTGCCTCTGCATTCGCTGTAATTCTCTGATATTTATACATTGCACAGCTTTATACCAAACACACACATAAACACAATAAAAAAGCAAAAGCAGAAGGATGAAAGATGCACTTAATGAAATGCCTTTCTAGGGGTGCTTTGTAAAATCCATCTAATGCTCTGAAAACTCGACATGCGTGCATCCTCTAAAATCCAATTGTTTCAGCTCGTAATTGGAGCTCGATCAGAATACGCAGGCAGACGCTAGAATATATTTTCTTCATTTTCGCACTCAGCAGTGAATAAAGATAAGAAGCCACGAGTGAGTTTTTTAAGCCCTCAGCTTTGGGTGTTCTACAGGGATTTTTTTTTCTCTGGTGAAGTTCTGTCCTCGCTGGAAGCGAGCTCTCATGGGTGAAGTGTCCCTCTTTACTCTTTTTCTTTCTCTCTGCTCTTCCGTTGCTTCCGTTACACAGACTCAATCCTAAACTTCATGTGAAAACAGAAATATATACTTAACTCCACTCGCCAAAGATTCATTCAAATATGCTTGTAGTCTTTCAACTACAGTTCCAGTGTTCGCAAGGACACCATAGAGTGGTAAACTGTAAGTAGAAAGTTTACATTGATGTTTAGTGAGGATGGAATTCAGTTGATTCACTATAATTGCCGTCATTTAGATTTCAGATGGCTAACATCTTTATTAATGTACTGTAAGTCAATGGGAGATTTGTTTTATTTATTTAAGTGATAAAGGGACAGACATTCTGTCATCATCAAAATGTCTAAGCTTTATCCGTACTGTTTTCTATTTTAAAACATTGTAAAGTATATTAAAAGATCATTCTAATCATTCTAAAATGAATATATTTGCACAGTCTTTTTAAAACAATGCATTATTTTGCTTTGGAGTTTTTGCAACTTGATCTATTTATTTCTTTATTTATATTTGGTGAACTTAAAATTGATGTTAAATAAAACATACAAATTATGGTTGCATTAACCATACGAATGATTCATTGAAGACTAATTCGTGGAAGTGAATCTCAACTAAACGATTGTGGTCTGTCACTGAATCCGTGCAGTAAAATGCAATTGGTTGGAGGTTTCTGTTTCAGATGACTAATGTAGATCCACTGCCTCATGTTTTGAATTCTTGCATGTCCAATGTGTATTTAGCACCAAATCATGGGGCTATTCTTGGGCCCCTCTGAAAGCCAGCAGAAAGCGCTAGCTGCGGCCCGCTGCTGAGACTGGCAGTTTTTTTGTATTTTCATGGAAAATTCCACATCTCCCTACGAGCTGCGTTTCATAAGCAGAAATACGTTTCAGGGCAGATCCTCAGAAAAATTAATTAATGGACCTTTGTGGTGAGCGAAAGGCCAGCACAAGGCAATTATAGTGTCTTTGTGAAGTGTCAGGATTTTGGAATTATAAAATCACACTGGATTGGCAGCAGTAATTATGCTGGAAAGTAGAGCTCACCTTTACTGATATTTAACAATTTACAGCTTAATTTGTAGACCTCAGCTTTCCTTTCTACCCTAAAGCCTGTAATGATTTGGTAGGGGTTTAGCAATCGATTCTGTCTTTGGATCATTTGTGTTCAAACTATGAATCTAATGGCATACTTGCTGTTGCAGCCATTTACACACTAGCATCCAATCTGTCTCTCCAGTGAGTTATTCATTACAAGACTTGCCTCTCTCTTTAAATTAATATGACTGCATTAGTCGTCCACAAGAGAGTTCACAGAGAATTTGCCAAAAACCACAATAAAGCTCATTTTTAACAGAAAACCGTGGAAATGAGGGTCTTCCGTGCTGTAAAAGCCACCTGTCTTATGTGGTCTGTCTGAGCCCAGTAATGGACAGATGATTTAGACAGAGCCTGTTTTGGGTGGAGATGTTCAGACAACAGTCTGTTTGTGTTTGGTGTGAGCTTCATTACATGAACTGTGTGGTGGGCTTATCTCCTGTTTTCATAGATTACGACCAAAGGAGGTTTTACAGACTTTAGTCTTCACAGAAAAATCGTGTTAGTCTTACTCCAAAGTTGGAACTGGTGAACGAGGAGATAAAAACGTACTAAACTGTAGTGTTGTTGTAGTGTTTTGTGTGACTAAACTTTTTTTTATTTCATTTTTTAAGATGTCAAGATCCCATAGAGCTGTGCATTTCTTTCAGAAACTGCTATTTGTCAAATCTTATAGTTTCCCAGTTAGGAATTAGATTAAGCCATGACTAGACCTTTGCTAATTCAGGACAATTAAGAGTTTTTAGGAACATGTTTTACAAAAATGCATCATCTGTGAGCATTTTAAGACCAAACAATGGCAATAATGCATTATAAGATATCGCAGTGCAAGCTTTTTCCAGTTTAGACAGCTCTTAACTTTTATTTAATCTAGGACTAGTCTTAAACCCTGTTCGGGAAACTGCCCCATAATGTTCACAGTCCTATACTGACTTTATTTAATTAGTTGGTTAATTAGTATTCTGGCTGAGAATCTGTCATTTGTTAACTCTAAAGTCTATACAGCTGTGCAGTTATTTATTTATTTTGTTTTTGTTTGAAGATAATGTGCTTTGTTTATTTTGGAAATTGTAATTTAAATTTAAATTTTTTTTTTAAGTTGTCGACGAGCTATGTATTTATTTATTTGTTTGTTTGCTTAAATATTGAATTGGCTTTGTTGGCAATCAAGGTGGATCAACAATATGCACAAGACCTTTATACAAGGTCAGTTACAGAGACACAAGTGTGTCTGACCTCAGAGTGTGTTCTATTGATTCATTGATCCTTCACTTCCAAAAAAAACCCCCTGATGTACCTGAAGTAACCTTAAATTAGACTTCACAGTATCACAGACTGGTTTTCAGGAGAAAAAGAGCTGTTTCGCTGTACTGTGGCAGAATCTTCTCACTAATGGGAAAAAAAGAGCCTTTGTGAGGAAAAGGCAAGTCTATTTTTCCAGTGTTGGTTATTGTGTAGAACGTTTAGTGCTTATCATAATGTACTGTTCCATAAGTAAGGAATACGGTATAACAATTAGTACATTAGTGCCAAGTCTCATACACTACAGTGTGATTTGTGATGTTGATGTTTTTCTGTGGCACCTCAGGGAAGTGCAGAAAAACATGCAATTAGCATCGGTCTCAGCTCAGGAGGGGCTTTGCTACATGGAAATGCAGAGAGTGGCATATCTTGAACAGGGACTGAAATCTGTCATAGGAAGATGTTTGTCAGCACAGAAGTCTCTCTGGAGACCTCAGACCCAGGTGTGACACCTAACAGGGACATTTCAATGTGAACAATTCCATCACCATGCTATTAACATTATTGCTTATTAAGCCTGGAAAGGATGCTAAAAAATAAGCATTTAAAGTCCGAATATTTGCTGCTTAGTTTCTTAACATGTGTTCCTCCTTTCATTGTTTGTTGGAGAAAAAAAAAAAGAACTTTTTTTCCAAAATATATCTGATCAAACAGTGAATTGCTAAAAATATGCGTACTGTATATCAACGAGGTCAGGAAAAATCACCTGTTTTTACATCAACACTGACCCCGGCTGGCTCAGTTACGCCTTGAACTCTGTTTGAAAGGTTAATGTAGAAATCTGGAGTGAATTAACTTAAAGTTACTTACAATGATCTTAAAATCCTGTGCTGGTTTTGTTGTGGCTGTAAATTAATTTCAACAGGGAGCTTTGGAGTCCTTAAAGAGACGGGGCCAAAAAAATAACAGAAAACCCAAGAAGAAAATGAATGAGTAGAAGAGTGGGCCGCATAATGCTTCTGGCTAAGCCAGTTCATGTCTTAAATGAAGAGAAAAAGAAATTAGGCTTAACTGAAAACATATGGTATTGCGCTGGGGAAGAGGTCTGCTTAAGAGGATCGTGGCAGGGTAATAAAGAGAGACAGGAAAAGGGCACGTGTGGCGGTTTGGGTGCAGGATGGGGATTTTTTTTTTCATTCAGGGCAGTGAAATAGGCTGAGCTCCCAGCAGTGCAAAGTGAACCATCTTAATCACGATGCTTATCGTTTAACATTCAACCACACATGCAACTGGGCCTTAAAGTGGCATAAGCCTCAAAATCCACACAATGCCATATTTCCTATTAAAATTTTATGTCTGTAATTATTACCATTAAACTAGACACCCTTGTTGCACCCTATGTAATTTTGTAATTATAATTAGGATTTCTTGATCTTGTCTTCTTCCTTGTTCTCCCTGATATGACTTCTGAATTGAAATGCGTGTCTAAGTTTAATAATGACGCCCCTCTGGATGTAGATTCATACAGCACAAATTATTCTCTTTTTCTCAACAGATACATTTTATGTAGCTTCTCCGTGATGTTGTCAGTCTTTCTTTGCTGAGTGTAGAATTTATTAATCTTAATTTTTCAGAATGCTTAGACTAATTGAAAACAGTAACCCCCTTTTGGCGTTCATATATTATCCAGCCTTTTGGTTTAAAATGCTTTCAAGACCAATACTGTTATATTTATTAATTAATATGTATTTTTAATTGCATATTAATTATGTATGAGTTATATATTAGCATATAACAAGTGTATACAAGTGTAATATATTAATATAAATATTATTATAATTTTAGAAATTATTTATTTTAGCCATTTTATTTGTTGGCCATTATTGGTTTGAGCTCTTTTAAATGCGTTTATATTTATACAAGAAAGGGCAGATTAATTAAGTGGTGTTTTTTTTTTTGTTAGACATGCTACACTTTTGTTTAATTTCTGTGGCACTAGTAAAGTTGCAAAATACTTACTAATTTCAGACAGGTTTCCAGTCTGCAACTGTTTGAGCCAACTATACGTGTCAAGCTTTTAAGGTCAGTGCAGATCATCTGCAGTTTGGTTAATCATTCTAAGCTGTAGTAGTTAATAGTCCCACTTTATCAGACAGTCTAAACCTGGAAAACTAACCATTCAGTGTAAGCTGCTCTCCTTACATTCTTTAATGTATTCATTGAATCAGTCTTAGAGACTGTAGTGTCACCTCCTTTTTAGTGTGAATCTCCTCTACATTAAATGTGAGCCCTTATAAGACCCAGAGGGGCTCAGCAGTCTATTTTTCAATGATGTTGTCAGACATGTTGCTGGTTCCCCAGGAGAGAGGCAGAGTAATCAGCCTTTTCATCTCCAGAGGAGAAGAGCCAGGTTCAGTGTGACGCTGTCACTTCCACTGGCCCAGCCAAGACTCACTTGTGTGCGCACTCCTTAGGAAAAACCGCTGGCTCTAGAAATGAACATTTAATGTTTGTTTTCTGGGATGCTCCATTTTGACACGTGAAATGATTTAAAAGCAGAGTTTTGCAGAGGTGCAGCACATTAAGGGATTTGTTTGTTTTTAAATTTTGAATCAAGAGGTTTTCAGACAGAATATTGCACACTTTCTATTGATAAATACTGAGTATGGCTTCATAGCAATTGCCTTTTGCCGTTTTCAAATGGTTTAGTTTTGAAGACTTTTAAAGGAAAACATCTGAAACGTATCACATTTGTTTCGTTTTATTGTTATTAGAAGCAGTTTGGAAGTAAATTGCATAACGGGAACATGGCACCTGGGTTTATAAATGCAAGTGGCTTCAGGCTTAATACCTAGCCAAATGCCAGTTTAGCTGAAGATCAAAACCAAGACTTGTTTTATTAAAGAGCAAATTGCTTTTATGGCTTTAATTCGCTTTTTCTTTTCAAAAGGTAGATTCACAATCCCTTTTCTTTTTTGTAGGTGTTGGAACAATTGTTCTGTTCGGCGCACCTCCCTAAAATAGCAGACGTACCGGGCTTGTAAGAAAATTAGCGAATTTAATTTCCTTGAGTAATGGAAATGTCATGCACCATTTAATAAAAGTCCATGAAAAAAGGCAACATTCTATGCAGCGCAGATAGCTGAGCCCCATGGATTTGAAAGTTACACTATTGCTTCGTTTGATGTTTTCTCACAGTTTTGTTCTTTTTTTCACGATTTGATTTCGAATTAATCTGAACAGCTTCGATGTAAATATGAAAATGAAAGTTGTTTGGTGTCCCCCCGAAACTCACAGCGCAGCAACTTGAGCCCACAGATAACTGCCTCCTTTTAAAGCATGAATTATTTTACCTTTATGAGTTTGTCTCATCTTCAAGGTCAGAAATGTAATTTTTGCTCTTTCAAAGGGTTATAACCTTAAAAGGGAGCCTACATCCTAGGTGATTAATGAGAGACTCCTGCATTTGATGTTTCAACGCTGACATTTTAAACTTTAAATATTTTATATGCACACCTTGAAAAAAAAAAAAATGAAGATACGCATTCATGTGGAATAAACGGTATTGCGGAGAAGAAAGGCCTGGCCGGGTATCATTTTAATAGAACAGTTAGAGTGCAATGGTTTTTCTTGGTGATTTTTATTTGAGGTTTTTATGTGTGCGCAAGCTGATTTAAAGGCACACTAAATCATCGGGGATGGGGAGTAGTGGATTATGCATTTAATCAAGTAGCAGGCCTTGGAAAAGTGGCTGGCCGAGCCACCAGGGCATCAGCTTTAGGCCCCAGAATGCGTTGCCTGCCCTTTGAGTCTGGTTTAAAAAAAAAAAAAAAATCCAAAGCCATTTTCACCTCCGTCTGAGGTGAAATAAACTCTGGTCGAGACGTGAGAGAGCGAGGGACGGAGAGTATCCTCCAATGCACCGGATTACTTGTGCTTCAAATTTAATGTAGGATTTTCCGCTTTTTCATGATGCGCACCAGTCAGTTAGCAAAGAATGGAATTGGGCCGATCTACTTGTTATTAAAATTTCTCGCCCTACCACATTTGTTTTGAAAAAAGCTTTTACGGGTCTGGAAGGATGCGCTGGCCTGCGCCCATCAACGCATCTAATACGCTTTTTATATGTGGCATAATAAAAGCCAGGAGAATGAAAACCTGGTATAAGAATAGCGCAGTTAGCCATAAAAGCTATAGCAATCTGCCTTTCACACACCCGCTGCCTCAATCTCACACAGACAGTCCCGACCATCATTCAAATGTCCCAAGGAAGACCATATCACAGGGTCAGAGCCAGATTTGCAGCTTCGTGACATGTACAAAAGTCGCATTTGACGGCAAACTTCCAAAAGACGCGAAGACCGCATGCAGGGCACGGGGGGTGACATGCACAATAGCACCTTGTTTGATGCGGGCCGGGTGACGGGTAAGACCACAGTGATTTCCTGTTCATAAAACATTCCCATTATTGCTGGTCCATTGAAAATTAATATGTGCTTAATGCTTGATGACTTGCATTTTCCTGCAGGACAACAAAGCTTTTAGCTCACTGGTTAATTTATACATGACAGTGCTTAGCCTGACACTGCTGTAAAAATGCCTGAGGCCTTCATTACAGCCAGTCAGTGGCCGCAAATTAGCGGGAAGTGAGATAGAAGCTACGGAAAGTTCTGGAATGTTCGACGGTGATGTATTGTGCTTCTAAGCATTTCCGTTTGTTTAGATATATTAGCTATGGAAACCCATTTCTGCCTCACAATACAACATAAAAGGAAGTTTAAGATATGAAATTGTGAGATATTAAGGGACTCTATGAGATGTAAAGTTGCATTTGCTAAATTGAAATTCGCAATTATAAGATATAAAGTCAAGTTGCGAGATAAAGTTGGAAAAATGTTTCTTATTCTCAACAAGGCTGCATTTATTCATTAATAAATAGTAATATTGTGATTAATAATATTATTGTTTTCAGGAAACACTTCCTATCATTATCAGTGTTGAAACAAAGTGATGAATAAAAAGTTAAAAACAGCAGCATTTACTTTAAATAGTTTTTTGTAACATTGCAGTAATGTCTTTACTGTCACTTTTAATATATATAATGCATCCTGCTGGATAAAAATATGAATAAATAAAATAGATGTTTTATTCATGCATTAATACTTTTATTAAGTAAGGATGCATTAAATATATTAAAAATTACAGTAAAGACAACAAAAGTGTTTACTTTTGAAAAGTATTGTATCTGTGAAGTTGCCCTTGGGGGATATAATTTTGAAATAAAATTTTGAGATATTAGGTCACATTGGAAATTATAATGATGCCATTGGAATATATAATCACATGTAAGAGATAATGTACAGGCAGCTGGTAGTTATCGCAGAAATAAGCCCCGACAGTGTGATCAGGACCCGACCCGAAGGGGACACAAATATGAATTTGAAACATTTTATTGGCATATTAGTTTTAAATTATAATTTTTATCCTTCCGCGAAACGATATAGTACCACGTGACTTACATTCAAACGCTAGTAAGACAATTTATAACATCTACATTTGAATAACATTAATTATTAATATGAAAATGTTCCATTGTTAATTGTGGTTGTCAAGTGTTTGTCACAGGATGGCGCAAACGGTAATCTTTGTTGGCGCAGAACGATTTTAAACATACAAGTAGCACCGGCTATGCGTTATTACTTTGGAGCGGTTATTATTTGAAAAGAACAAACCTGCAAATGTCTCAACTGACCAATCA
>JAUCMT010000054.1:7003864-7030607 GCA_032357475.1 Enteromius thamalakanensis | reverse complement strand
AGCGGTTATTATTTGAAAAGAACAAACCTGCAAATGTCTCAACTGACCAATCAGAATCAAGCATTCCAGAGAGCTGTGTAATAATGTGAAATAATCCTCCCTTGACTCTCAATCTAAAGCATAAAAAGGACTTCCGTGATTATGAGCAAAATGATAGTGAGGTCAATTTTTGATTTTTTTTTTATCATTGAATATTCAGTTATATCGTTTATTCCTTAACTTTAAAAGTTAAGTAACATTCACTTTTTTTTTAATTCCATACCTTATTCTATATAGAGCACTTAGAAAGACAGTGATACATTTAATAGGATTTACAAACAAACATTGTATATCAGGGTTGGGTTTGTCTTCTCCTATTAGCTCCTGGGGGGGATTAAAGCCGTCAATCACATTGACTGACGGCTCTCAAATCACATGTTTGCAGCAAAGTAACTGATTTTTGTCAGCCCTTGTCAGGGAGAGAATGGCGTTATCGGAAGCACCTTGTTTGGAGATGCGCAAAACTGCTAAACCCGCAATTCATGAGAGATCTGTTTACAATCTGCTCTGGCCGCTTACTGCTAACCAGTGTGCAGCGGAGCATTATGGGCCGCTTCAAGGAGAGGACCGAGTGATTACATCCTCAAATAGCTGCCTTGTGTGTTCCCACCCCTTTAGAGGAGAAAGAACATAGTGAGCTGAAAGATATTATCTTTATCGCGCACACACATTGTCATGCAACAGCCGTTTTACCAAGAAGCCTTGTTTAAGGGTTGATCTTGTTGTATTTAGTTTACATCACTGAGGTATCCATTCATAAGAAAATGTTTTCTTATCTGATTCATATACCCAGTCTTGTGCCATTAAGTCATTTGTCAGTGGCAGTTCGATGTCTTAAGCTTGACAGCTCTGCCGCTGCCGCTTCATTGATAAAGTGTCTTTTTCAAGACCATTATTTCCAATCTTCCAATTACATGCTAGTTAGTTTTATAGACTGAGGCTGGCTTAAAAACAAGGCTAAAACAGCTGCAAATTGATCATTCCGAACTAATTTGTTACTTTTTCCTCTCAACGTAGAATCCTTGAGGGTGTTTGCATTGAATGCTCACATATTATCAGTTGGATTACCATATTAACCCTCTCCTTGACTATTGAAGCGCACTGTTTCCTTTCCATTTTCTGTTTTGTGGGATAATAGGGTTCTGTTGCTTTAAATGTGGACCGGCTCTTTTATTTAGCTGGCTTTGTGGGAAGGCCACATCTTTTGTCTTAAGTCAATCGCAGTGTATGGTATATTGCTTCATACATTAAAGCTATAGGAGGATGCAAACAGCAGATTATATTGCACTGTCCATTAAATGTTTTTAATAGTGAAGCTGCATTAGAGATTTTATTTTTACAGTAATAAATACATCACTTATTGAAGCCTTTTCCCAGTAGAGGCCAAACTGCATTAGTACACTGACCATTAGGATACAGGAAACATGCCTGCATTTGATGTATATCGTGTTTGATATAAGAAATAAGCATTTTGTGTTCCATTCAGATCGAAACAGAGAGGAGACAGGGCGAGGACTGTTTATCCGGAAGCTCTCGCCGCTCATTGCCGGCTGCTCTGATCTATACGACCCCTTTGTAAATAAATCTTCACAAAGTGCAAGCACAAATTTTATCTGAAATGTGGTATTTAGGAGATTCAGAGTGAATGATGATATGTGACAATCAGTCACAGCAATTAGTGTAACTGTTAAGAGCCCTTTTTGTTTTCTCTCACCCATACAGAATGTCACAAATAAATCCTCGCTTGCATTTGCATATTAATTGGATCGGAGACGTCAAGCATCTTTCATTAAGCAAAATGATCTGCATATTTGGAGACATAAAATAGTTTATTTCGACTTGGGAAAAGAAGTCATTGAAAATTGACCGCACATATGATGCGAACTTTGTTGATGGAGCCTGACAGCTTAACCCCTTAGGTGCCAGCCGTAACTGTGGTGATGGTCTGTTGTTATTGAGACAAAGCTATAATTGCAATGTGCAGAATTAGGCATTGTAGCAGCCTAAATGAGACATCGCTCGGACAAGTTTCGTATTGCGTGCATGTTTAACGATGTCTTTTCGGTGCTGTTGTTTAAACAGGGTTTAGTCGATGTTTTTAGGGTGAGGGGAGGTGAATAATAATAGATCTAGCCAATCAGGCGTGGTGGGTTCAGGTTATCGCAATGTAAGTCGTTCGGTCGATTAGACAAGATAATGCGCAAATTCAGCACAGAAAGAAAAAAAAGACATTATTTCGAGTGATTAACTTATGGTCTTCTGCTCACAATAGAACGCAAATTATCTGTTTCTTTGTATCGCAGTTTGTTTAACCCTAGCGCCAATATTCTCTCCTTTTAAATGCGTCTGATGAAAAGAAAATATAATAGAGGACTAATTTGAGATGGCAAGCGAAATGGACCTGGAGGGAAAAGACTGTTGTGTGTGTCAGACATCGCAATGCTTTTGTTTTCCGCTGCTGCCTTCCATTCTAAAGGGAAAATCGACACTGGTTTTGGTTCGATATGATTAAGGAAGAGAGAGGACGGTAATGGAAGGGCTGTGTATCGCGGGGTCTACATGGTTAGGGGCTAGACTTGTGAATAATTTGATTAGGTTGCAGGGGAATATATCTGAAGGATTATGTAAATAGCCTTGCCCCCATGCCGAATTCTTTTGAACTCCTCAGAAGTCGCATCTGCCGGGGTCGGCTGCCAGACAGGACGGCCGTCTTCACGTTGGCTGATTCCTCTGTGTTTCAGCGAAGTGTTTAAAGGTCATATTGAGAACAAACAACGCTGGCCCTGATACAGCTTAAAGGGCCTCGGTCTTAAACGACTCGAATTTATCTTTTGTCGATTTAAAATGAATGATGATTACGAATGCGTAAACATTCTCCCGCTTTAATGCGTTTATTGTCCTAGAATAATTAGTCTTCGTCATTATCTTAGCGCATTTCCAGCTTTAGTATGTTCTTTAGTGCAACGCATGTGTATTTGGAAGCATTTTGTACTCTTGTTTCACCTCTTTGATTATGACATTTTTCCCTTGGCCTTATTTGGTGCATTTCTGGGTGGGGATGTGTTTGTATGGAGCTCTATGGCAACCAAAGTCAAGGTGACCAAGACCATTTTGAACACATTAGATTAGCAGAACACAGAAGCAGAGACAATGCAGCTTGCACAAAATGCAATTTATCTGGTGCCTGATTGTGGGCCTTTCAGAAAGCACAGCCCTACTCTCCTGCCTGCCGGTGGATTTATTGCAGAGTAAGTCGTACCATTCCTCTCCCCGTCTGCTGTTGTGCCTGTGGCTGTGTGCTGCTTGGTTTGCTGAATGACTAGCTGGAAGAACATTTTGGCCAGTTAAGGATTAAAGACAAAATGTGTTGATGATTCCAGGACAGGAATGTCTGTGAAGAGAGAAATTTAGTTCCTACATGACGGGAGCGCCTGGGGTGTATCTTCATCCACTTTTTTTCCTTATTTAGAAACTTCCTTGAACTGAAATGCACATTTTTTGCTCTTGTGTTAGGCTGTTTATGGTGTTGCTAGAGAAGTTACTATGCAGAGCAACCGGCCATGTTTATCTTGAGAGGTGAAAAAAAAAATGCTGTGTCAAGACTGGTTTGTGACTTAATTTATATGTACAGTGATGCTCTTTTGAATGAGGAATGGAGTAGTTTAACAAGATAAAAAATGTTGAATACATGTTATAAATTTCGCAGGTGTTTTAAAGCGGTGAAAAATAACCACACGCACAGAAAGCGTTTTTACGAGAGCTGTATCCTTCTTAGGGTTTGATGTATTTGATTCCTGAGAGGCAGAGGCATTTGATTTGTCTGGTTTATGATGATCAGAAAACATTTTTCATATGAAGGCGAATCTTACAGAAACATGTCTAGACTCGCATTTCACTATAGCTGAATTTACTGCTATATTATTAACTATTTTTTATGCATTTTTTTTAAGAGATTGATTATAGAATATATAATAAAAATTATAACTATATATACAAAAATATATATATACTACTATTACTTATTAATAATAATAATACGCAGTATTTGCATACACAAAAACACACAAAATAAGTAATATTACATAATAACAGTGTAATTACAATATATCTATATCCAACTATATATATGTTTTTGTGAATATTGTTTTATTATTAACATTATTATTATTAAATATTATTATTATGTAATAATGGTGTAATTGCTGTTTTTTTTTTTTGTGAAAGTGGACTTTAATTTTCTGTCTTTCTTTCCGGTTCAGTACATTTGTCTGATTTATGATAATCAGAAAACGTTTTTCATACCAAGGTGAATCTTGCAGCAACGTTCAGATTACATTTCACCTTGTAAAAAATGAAAATGAAGAAAATGATGGCAATTTACACACACAAACACAAACTGTTTGTTTTCCAACAAAGAGGTGGAGGATTTGTCAGATTTGTTCATCTGGTTGTTTGTTACAGGCAGCATCAGGCCCCACATGATCAATTTCCAAAACAGCTAAATGCCACTAATTTTGGCAGCTGGTTTGAAGTTTGACTCCTCCCAGGCAGCACGTTAAATATCAGTGATAATTTATGCTCCCCTCTGTGCTGTGGCCGTGGCTGCACTTTGCGTTAGAGCACATGGCTGTTAAGAAGGGAAGTGTTAAAGAATGCTTCATAGAAACTCTGCTGGGGCTTGCCAATGTTAAAAGTAATCGCTTTGGCAGACGCTATATTTGAAACCTTCAAACGCGTCTAACTTTACATAAAGTAGAAAACCTGAGAACTGTTAAGCTCAGTGTTCTCTGTGTTGCCAAGTGCACCGTCTGTCCCTGTCTTTCAGTTGCTGTAATACACAAGTGTCCTGTACGTGAGTATGTCCCACTCACTGCCGCATGGCAGTTCTCAATTCTGGGACTGTTTTACTGTTTTTGGGTGTAGGGTTAGGGTCTGTCTGTACCAGCGAAGGTCTTGCACCGGCTGTGGAATGCATGGCACTAGTCATTGCTCCGTCAGGAAGAGCATACTGAAAAGAGTTTAAAAACGCATTCTGCTTATGAATAGTTGTTAAGCTTGAGAAAAGAAATATCAGACTGAGGACTCGGCTGAAGCGGATGCAGTGGCTGTGAGTGATTTAAAGGGGACAGCTGGATAACAGCATTTTTATTCTATTTTTATTCTATTTTTGGTCTGACTTTTCTATTAAGAGAGCTCTTTGTGCAGTTGCTACATGTTACTGTTTGGCTGTTTGGTGTGTGCTGGGTGTGAAGTTCAAATAGGAGGGTGGAAATATGAGCAGGCTGTTTTGTTAAAAAGTGGAAAAAATGGAAAAAGCAGGAAATTGCGACCAGGAGACAAGGCTACATTTATCTGCTTCCTTTTCAAAATCTCAAGGAAAAATGGAAAAGAAAACAGAATTTCTCAATAAGGGTCAGGGAGCGTTTCTTATGATTGGAAAAGAACGGAACTAACCTTTGGAAGAAACAAAAAATTGGTGCTGTAGGTTTAGTTTAGGCCTCTGTACTTTTCAATTTTAAAAGCAAAGTTTATTTTTTAGTTCAACCAGAGTTTTGTTTAAGCTTTGCAACCAGCTTTCATAGCAACCAATGGTGTGGATTTGGGGGCGGGGCTATCTGTTTGGTTGATCAGTGACGGTCAGTAAAAGGAAATGAACTTTTCCTTTTTTTGTTGTTTATTCTTGTTTGTACATTTTGTCACACTATGGTCACATATTACATATGTTACTTTTAAAATGTAAATACAGACAGTGCAAAAAGTTGCCCGTGTTTATAGCATAACTGTTTTCATCCTTGATGATAATTAGAAATGTTATTTGACCAAATAATGAAGACTGGAGTAACGACTGTGAAATTTTCAGCTGAACAAAACGTATATTAAGATAATTTTAAAAATGTATATAAAATATAATAATACTACAATATAACTGTTATTTATTGTACTGCATTTTTTTTTATCAAATAAATGCACTTGTGGTAAACATCTTTCAAAAAATGAATGGTAGTGTGTGTTGTAGTGTTGGCCTATAGTTGAAAGATCCCTCCATAGTCAGGACCACATGTGAGTATACAGTATAATAACAAGTAATCCTCATCAGAAGTCACCTGGTTAGTTGTTCATGCTTTGCCACAGTATGTGTGTGTGTGAGGCAAGATATAGAGGTATTATTACCCCTGAGAGGTGAAAGGTCAAGCATTAAGCAAACTGCCTGCTTAGAGCTGTGCACTAGAGATCTCACTCCTCTGGCCCTGAAAATACTCCAGTGACTGGTCTAAATAATCAGGCAGTCCTCTAGCATAGATAACAGCACTGATAAATAAACACCAGAGGCTGAAGCTAAACACAGACAGTGCTATAAGAGCATGCGCCCATGCAGTTCTTCAAAGCGTGGGGATTTGTAGCGTATCAAGTGCTCGGACCCATCTAAGGGGTTAATTTGTTTCTCTGGTTAGTGCTGCGTGGGACTACCTTTGGTCCAGAGTGCTTTTCTCCTATTATGTTTTTTGACCTTCTAAAAAGGAACAGTCGGTTTCGACCTCATTCATGAAAAAAAGGGAAAAACAATGGACTGGGTGGGTTAAGGAAGTCACATCATATCAAAATGAGATTAGAAACTAAAGAAAGGGCATTAAAATTCCACCCTTGATAAATAAAACTTCTGTAAACCACTTGACATTGAAATATATTGAGTGGTGGAAAGCATTTGTTGTTTTAAATCAGTAAAAGGATATATCTAAAAGGAAAATTACATAATGTGTATAATATGCATATGTTTATATAATATAATACAATATAATATTATAAATAATATAATATAATATAATACTTGCTAATTATGGAAATAATTTGTGTGTGTGGGTTTATATATACAGTATATATATATATATATATATTTTTATTTTTTTAATCTAAAAATGTTTATACTGGGTTTAGTATCAGCATTTTAACATCTATGTACTACTTTGTTGTTGCAGGAAAATGTACCAGGATCTGTAGGGGGCAGAGAGAAAGAAAGACAGAGACGAAGAGAGCACATTATAACACATAGTCAAAAGATCTCCAAATGCTTCGGGTCCCATATTAGGTAATGAATCTCCAGCAGTAAGCAAGTTAATGAGAAATATATTGACACACTGGTGTTACTGTGGACTTGTAGCAGGAACAGAGTAACATCTGCTTACGGCTGTAACACTGTGTGCTAGAAGCCGGGATATGAGACGGACTGAAAGCAGAAGTTTGAAAGGTTTTAGCTTCACCCATAGAAAATAAAACCCACAAATTAAATCTTTGTTATCTCAATGGTTTCTGTTAGACAGATTTCACAGATTTGTTTCCTGCTGTAATCTCCTGTTGTATCTCCTCTAGACTTTCAGATAAAATCTTAATGTCACAAACTGTGCTCAGATATCAGAAATCAGAGATATGAACTCAAATATTTCTCATCGGATACCTTTGAGAGGATTATATTAACTAATATGTCGGTTGTCTCAATTATATCTATGGAAACTTTGGGTTCTTTCTTTGAAAAGAACAAGCAGGTTGTAATTTATTATATTGTATTTTTAATGGCCAAAAAGATAAACAAACTTAGAGCCCAAAATCATTTGTTTAGTGTGTTTGCCAAGGTGTTTGGTATTTTGTTGGCCCTCATACAAGGACTTTCATGGTCGCACTTATGGAGAGATAGCTGTCTGTTTTGTAATGCACCTTACTTGAATTTTGTTCTATTTTTGTCAAGATTTTCTCTTCTAAATGGAGGAAAGGGAGGCAGGGGGGCGTCATGTGCGTCACGGCCTCTGTTTTAGGAAAAGTGACACTCTGCCTTTAAAGACTCTTCAGAGCGCTGAGATAAGGAATTTAGGGGCTTTATCTGAAATGCCATGGTTTAATTTAAAGGGGTGAGGCACTTAGGATCTGGCACCGGCCTTTCAGTCTAGTGATAAATTTGCAAGAAAGTGGAAAAGATTGGAGCCCGGAGAGAAGATTAGTAGGATACAAATATAGAAGTGACATTGTAGTGGGTATTAGTCAGGTGCTCGTGTGAGCGAGTGGCCAGCCTCTGATAGGCTGGACTGTATGGCTGCTGAACGATTGATTGGTGCGCCAGATTGATTGGGCCAGTGAAGCATCGGTCGTTTGTGTTTCCCTTAACTACTGCCTGCCGCCTCTCCGTTTCCTCCTTCTCTCGTCATTTTTTTTCTTTGCAGATTCCCTCTCCTTCTCTCGCTCCGCAACAGTTGGTGTGTGTTCATCTTGGCTGTTCTCCATAGCCTGTTTGATGTGGTTTCCAGAAGTCCTGATCTGCAGTCCCTGGCCACTCTTTTTTGTCATCGCTAGACCTGCTGTCTCTTTAGCCTCCATTGACTCCTTTTAACCTCCTCCTGTCTCCCTCACATTTAAACAGCTGTTTGCCTCCCCACCCTCTCGCTGGAGATAATAAGGCTCCTGTTTTCCAAAGAAATCGCCTCTCAATGTTTCATTCTTGTGGATTGAGTTGATTTCAGTTGTTGTGCATGTGAGGAACAGTGGAGAAACCATCCAGACTCCGCAATCCATTCACGGTCTGTCTGATGCATACTGCACACAAAACTGACAAGACTGTATCTGAATATCGCTAGTTCAAATCTGATTGGCTGACTTTATGCCAGTTCCAGGTGTGTTTACAAAGTACCAGACTGACACAGTGAGCACTTCTGAGGAAGAGCTAATCTCTGGATTTGCTGATGTTTGCTAGATTAGTGGCATCAGAACGTTGTACGATGACCGGTGTTTTCTTTTGAGGCACTACATGGTAAGATATTAGGTGTGCGAGAAACTACTGCTATTATTTAAAAAAATTTATTCAAAATATACAGTAAAATATTGTGAAATGTTAACTTATTCCTATGATGCAAAGCTGAATTTTCAACAGCCATTACTTTGTTTTTCAGTCACACTGACACATGATCAGTCAGAAATCATTCTAATATGCTGATTTGGAATCATACCTTATTATTATCAATGCCCAAATACAATATTTTTGGAGAGAATAACATTATTTTCCAGTATTTTGAACTAACATTTGGTGCCACATTTCATATAAAAATATGAAACCACTTCACATAAACCTATGTCATATAGTGTCTTCCTGACAAAATTATTAGAATAAAATTTAGTGAGGACCACTGCAAATCTGGCTATGAGAGACCAAATTCCCATTGATTTGAGCTTTGTAGCAGCCATATTAAAAATGTAGGCATCATACAAATGGTGCTACTCTACTCAGACTAGGTTTAAAGTTTTCATTAAGAGTTAGAGGCTTTTTGTTGATGTTTTAGTGCTTTACCTTACCACAGTCATCTAAACGGATGGCTTTTTTGCTACTAGATTGATTTTTGTTGTCAGTAGATATGGCTGAGCACTGAAAATATGTGTAAGCGCAGCCAAATCTCTTACCAACGTCAAACGCTGTTGATTTTCAAAGTGCCACCAAGGGTTGTGTTACTTGTGGGCATTTTATCAAGCCTCCTTAGACATGCAACTCAGCACTACATTCCACTCTGAAGAGCATGCCATAATTTCCATCCAGAGAGAGAGAAAGAGAGGGTACAGAGCAAAACAAATGGCCTTAGACAGGCAGTGTTGATTCAGAGGGACGTTCGGAGAAGAGTCACTGACCCTACATGGGCACCTTTCCTGCATATACCAGCACGTATAAGGTAAACCGATAGCCGGTTGAAATATCTCCCACTTACATAAAAGAGACAAAAGTGCAGTCGGGACAGACATGGATTTTGTCACAAAGCTGACGAGGTCCCGATTTGGAAATAAATAGTCTATGCCAGGCACACTTGCATGGGTCACCCTTCCTAACGCCTGTGTGTTTGTGAAGCAGAAGTCATTGTAAACAACAAGGGGTCCCGGTTCTTTATAGCTGTTCACATATATACAGTTTGGAGTTCTAAATACGCTTCTGTTCACATGCAGTTCAGTTTTGAAAAAGAGTGACGCATGCATTCTAGAACTCTCACACTTTTCCTGAAATAGGAACTTGGGATTGGAATTGTGAAGAATTAAAAAATTCTGTGTTTTTTCAAATGGTTCCAATAATAATAGGAATAGATATGGAAAAAAATAAAATAAACAAATGTCTCTAATATGAGATAATTTAGTGATTAATAAGTGTGTTTACACTGAATGTCACAAGACCTTTCCACTAATCCACTAATTGGCCATTACTATAATAAATAAGAATTCTTAAAAATAAGTGGTAACATATTTAATTCTTTAATTCTACCAACAGTGATTCATCAGGATAAACCTGATGGATGAATTTGCGTCATGTTTGGGGCAAGTTTGTTAAATAGGGTTGCGTAAGTTGTGATAATCTTTCCGTCTTTGATATTTACTTTAGTTATAGTTTAGTTTACTTAGAAAAGGAGCTTGACTTTGTTATTCTTTCTGTTGTATGAACAATTTTTGGGTCACACCTGTTAGTAAACACCGTTGTCGATCCCAAACACTTACCATGTAAACATATCCAAAGATATACCGTGATATGAATATGTGGTTTATAGGTATACATCTAAGCTGATTTTGGTTTGAACTGGTTTGGTTGATGTCACAGCCTGGCCAAGATGGTACTGTGTCCTTAAAACTACTCCACAACCAGCAAACTAGATCTACTTAATAAAGCTGGGTTTGCGTGGTTTCAGATTTTTTTGTCAGCATGGGTGATCTGAACTGGTTGAAGCAGTTATGGGGAATGGGAAGTGATATGTAGGGTCCCATTCCTGCCCAGAGGGGAGGACCCAAGAGTAGGCTCTCGCTTTCAGGGCCAAGCTAACATGTACAGGGAGCAGACACTGCTGTCACATCTCCCTCACCTCTTCCTGTCAGCCAGCGGCTAAACGCGGTCAGGCTGCAGTGTATTGGATGCTGTTGTTGTCACACACAAATCTGTAACCATGTGTTGAAGTCCAGAGCGCATATGCATCCTTCCTTTCTCTTCCTTTCACTTTTAGACAAACACTCTCAGACATAGGAACTGGGAGCTGTGAATATGTTTCGAATAGCATTTTATTTTTGTTTTAAATAAAGACTAACAGTTGAATAAGTTTGCATTAGTGTGACGATTTTAAGGTATTTTAACATCCACATTTTAGGCCCCTTACAGCACTGGCAGCAACATTGTTGGAGAGAGACACCTCTGGATCCAGTCAGTCCTGTCCTCATAAGTCACATGGACCCGTTCCAATAGATCTTACTTGCTGCCAGCTCACATTTACTAATGCAGCTTCTGAAAATATTTGCTTCGTTTATAACAAAGTGTGGCAAGATGAGATTGAATTCACCCTAAAAGGCCCAATTTAGATGAATTAAACTGGCATTTTCTTCTTTTCCTAGTCTTTCCTGCTGTGTGCGCAGACATGCAAACAACTAAACAGCTTGAAAAAGTATCTTAGAATTAGACTTTATTTTTAACTCTGGCAAGCATGGAGGCATTTAACCCTGATCACTTTATAGGGCAACTCTGCTTATTGGATGCTAGGATTTCAGCAAATTTATTTAAACGCACAAGGCCTTATAAGCAAACAACAGCAGCATTGATGAATCTGACTAACAATAATCGCATAATATAATTATGGCTTTTTTGCATTTAGAGAGAATTTATTTGCATCCCTAAAACACATAAGGTAGCAAAATTTACACATAAAGAAAACTTGGTAAGCTACTACTACACTATTTTTAATTGATACTAGATGCTTTTTTTATGAAATAGACATGTATAAAAAAAATCAAGGACTTGAGGTGTTATTGGCTCTTGTCACAGCGAGCTGAACGCTGTCACAGTTTAGCTCCCCTTGAACTGGGCTAATACTTGTCTATTCCGATTAGGATTAGTATGTGTCGCACTGACTCAGGCACAGCCAGGAAGGGCTTATAATCTAATAAATCTAGATAAAAAACACAGAGATTGGTTTACTGAGGAGAAGGATTTAGCGCTGACCATCTCGGAGTGACACGGGGATTAGCCGGGCTTTCTGTGCTGCTCTCTACAGGCAGAGGGCGGCCACAGGAAGCGGGAGGAGGCACAGCGAGATGTCCAGGGCTTTATATTGCAGAATAGACAGTGAGTTTAACTGGTAGTGACAAGGTCAGGGTAAGGCCTGTACAAAAAGGCTTTGTTCCATAGGCAGATTAGAAGGCTCTTCCCCAGTTTTTATACTTTTGGATCTTGTAGGACATGTTGTGTGTTAATCTGGGCAGGATAGCACTGCCGGCGGGAGGAGGAGATAGGCCTGTGGGAAACAATTTGACTGAATAAATTTGTGAATTGTCAAATATTTGCCATCAGTAGAGGCAGATTTTGTCTTAGGATAAACTTTGTTTGATATTTTTGTTGAGTGATCCATTTATTTCCTTCCTCTGACTGTTTTTATGTGAACGCTTCCATATTTGTGTCTGTGGGCTGTGTGTAGCCGTGGAAACAGGCCAGGCCCGGGCATGTTACAGGACTCCTATTTAACTTGGGTTTGACTATATTGTTTGTTTTGATCATTTATAAAATGAATTGGTACTTCAACTTAAATAATAAGGTGTCCTGTTTCATATAATATGGTACTGTAAGTAGAGGTGAATAGTACTTTTCATTTGTATTTGTAAAGGTAATTGCTGCTTCATTTATTGTAATTGCAGAATTTTTTTGGCAATTTATCACACAACATTTGTTTCTTTAAACCTTTTCTTATAATTGCAGCAGAAGTGGGCTTCTGCTTCCAATACATATATGGACGACATATTGTTTTTAAATATTATTTTAAAAAACTGTGAAAATGCTACCGTTAAAAACCTGTTAATGGTAAATTCCTGTAAAATTAAAGGTAAAACTGTAAACTGACATTCCCAGAATTCAGTACTTTAATAGGTTGGTAATTAACATAATATCAGTTCATGAAATTACGGTATTTAACTGTAATTTTAACTTAAAACAGCAATACCGAAAATGTTGTTAGCGTATTTCTTCTGGTTGAATTCCCGGCAACCACAGCTGCTGTTTTTTACCGTAAATTTCACGTTGTTTTTTTTTTCTTATCTTTTAGTATTGTCTTTTAGACTATTTCTCATACCTGTGGTAAATGGGAATGTGATGAATGAGACATTTTTGGCTTTTTATCATGGAATGATTGTTTCTTTCAATTATCTGTAATCTTACAATTGCATGTTTTTCTTTACTAATAGCATTTACTAATAACTTTCTGTGACTTGATCTAAAGAAGCGCATTTTATGATATCATTGTTTGACTTATATGACACGTTGTTATAATCTGAGAGATTGAGCTTTTTCCATAATGAAGTAAATATGTTCTGTACGTACAGTACATGACTAGAAAACCCAGGAACATTATTAAGTTGTCCACTAAGTGAGACTTTGATACTTCTCCCTTTATCTCTGCAATCTTTTTATTATTTGACATTTATTTATGAGTTACAAATTAATGTGTGAATAGGATATTACAGCATCATTATTAGTAAATTACCACTTTTTTTGCTTTTCTAATAGTTGCATAGTTGTCGTTATGAAGTCAGAGTACTGTTGAATCAGCCAGAAAAACAGACCAAAAAAAAAGTTCAGCTCTCAGTTCATCTCTAAAGCTTTTCTAGTGCAGGTATTTAAACCGTGACCTGACATTCTAATATTTATGTTTATTAACAATTCAAAGAGTCGCTCACTATCTTAAGCAGAAGACTTTCAAAGGCAAAAGAGCACAGCCCCACCAAAACACTTTCCTCTTTCCTTGGGAGACAGTTAGCAATATCATCTGGCAATTAAGAAGAAAACGAGAGAGAAATGGAAAAGCCAATTACCTCTCAGAGTTAGCTAAAGGCCATTTAAACAGTGTGCCCATGACATAATAATGTTTATTGTAAATATTATAGTCAGAGCCGGAGTGAGCCTGGCGTGAGAGGGAGGGAAAAATGGCATCAGTCTGAGACAGAGAATAATTTATTAAGATCTGAGATGCGCCAATTATGTGGAAAGGACCAAAAAGAAAAAAAAAAAAAAATCAAACTCTCCAGGAACCGCATACATGATTGCAATCTTGATTAAATCCCCCTGGATCTAATGAGTTGATTTTCTGCTGTTAATATTGCATTGGCTGATGATGGATTCGTTAAGATAATGGAACGGAGCTAAAATATAAATGACTCCCTGTCAAGGAGCAGATTTTTGTCATTTTGCGGCTGACACCTCCACCGTGGGGATTTGCTAAGGCTCTTTTTTGAGCCCAGATTGGCCAGATCTGGAATACTAATTTTCTCCTGCCAAGACTCATGATGCCAAAGCATACCCCCTCCCACACGCTTGGTAAATATCCCCTTTTTCATCTGAATAAAGGCAGCTGGGATGAAACATTACATGTGCATGTCTGTTTCATACGGGCTAATAAAGACCATTTACAACCTGAGATGTTTTCAGCGTCAACATTTTCATTTTTTTCCCCACCTTTTGTTGTTTTTCAAACCGTAATGATCCACAGAAGAAATGTGTGAGCGTATGAAAGCCATCGGGTGCTGATGAACTGGTTGTATTGACTTGTTTCTGGAGATGAATAAATGTTGCGGCCCGACTCGGGCGCATATCTGGCCCGCTGGATCCGCCTCACTTCATATTAAATGGCCTGTCACTTAGGCCAACAAGATACATGAAATGTGCTCCGTGTAGCATATTGATCTCTCGCTTTACTCCAGTCACACGAGCAGGTTATACAGATGTGTAGATGAAAGTTAATGCAAAAAACATTTCTCTAACCAAAGCTGGGAATTAGTGGAGATTATGTTCTGGCATTGATAGCGGTGAAGCAGTGTTCATGAATCAGAGCGAAGGTGGGTAGTTATGGTAACATGGCTAATCAAATGTGCCAGGGAGGTTCTCGGTGGAAATGAAAAAAGTTCCATAACGGGGTGATGTATGAACTCTCGAGGCGTAAGTATAACAAATAGCTCTCTGCGAGATTAAAAATCGTATTAAAGTAAACATGAAATGCGGTTCGCTACCCATTTTCCCGCTTACGTATTTTGAAGTGGAACAGGGTATTTTATCCGTTGGGAATTAATTTCACCGCTCCATATCAGGATGGAAGTGATTTTGTTCATCAGTCCCTGCTGGTATATGGGTGAACTACACCATTCTGACTGGCTTGTGAGTTCTAAAGTAATTTATTAATAAATCAGTGCTGTTAAATGATTAATCGTGGTTAATTGTTTCAAAATAAAAGTTTTTGTTTACATCATATATGTGTTTACTTTGTATATTTACTGTGTATGTATAAATACACACCTATATTTTGAAAATATGTACATGCATTTGTATATTCAAATTCATATGGTTAATTTTTATATCAATTTATGAAATATATAGCATACATAGTAACACATACGTAGTAAATATACACAGTACACACACAAAAATACTTTATTTGGATGCGGTTAATCATTTGATAGCACTGTAATGAATTAAGAAATATAATTTTTACATTTATTTCTGCACTTATATTTAGTATAAATCGTATATATTGAAATTATGTATTTATTTACACAGAGACAGTTTTCCCAGTATTAACAAAAATTATAACAAAATGTATTTAAAATGAACAAAAATATTTCTTTTAATTTCGTTATATTATGTCATTATATTTGACTTTTTATTGCAAGTTTTAAATTATATTTTATTTTTGTGTTTTATAGTTTCATTTTATTTTACTTTAATATTTTTTGTTAGTCATTTTTATAATTGTTTTTAAATGTATCATTGTATAGTAAATATATAGTTTTTTATTAATTGTTTTCATTTTTTTGTACATCAATGTGAAAAAGTTCCTTGGAAACTAGCTGAAATAAGTTGTTTTTATATATTTAAAAAAACTCTTTTTTATGATTTAAGTTTAACTTTTTAGTTAGCTATAAAAACTCTGATCAATAACATATATCTCTTATTATGGTATGTTGTTAATTAGTGTCCCAGCTTATTTCTTTTTCTTAAAATTTGTGTAATAAATAGTGAACAGTAAAGGCCAAGAACCAGAATTTAGAAGTATAGATAAGGGTCAGTTTTGATTTCTTGTTGGCCACGAGATGAGCTCACTTCCAGAATGTCTTTGCCTTTTCTCCCGATCGTCTTAATCGCAATTGTGGTCTGTTTTCATGCTCTCGCTGACCTCGGCTCCCCCTCCCGACCCCCTTCTCTTTTTTGTCATATTACCGGGGAAACAGTGTGATAGAAGCTCACCCCCGGCCCTTTCTTCCATGTGTCACTTTTTTTGTCTGGTTACATGGTTTTGCTAAAAAGTTCTTTAATCAATCAAGTACGAGGCAGAAAATAGGCTTTGTCACGGCCAGGCCCGGGGTCGTGTGATGCTCGCTTTGCGCAGTGACAGCTCCTCAAAAGGGCCAGAAAGGAATATTTTGAGAGGAAAATAGTGGTTTCCATGGTGCCGGCACTTGTTGCACATCGCTCACCATTCTTCGCTCCCACGTGAGTGCCAGATTTCAAAGAGATGGACGACAAAAATTAGGGCAGGAGGGCAGGGTGGGGTGCAGAGGTAGCTGCCCCTCTGCCCAGTGTCCTTCTCTCCAGCAGGCAGCGGAGAATAGCGCAGAGAAGTGACAGCAAAAAGGGGGGCCTTCTCGCCTCTGTCAGCTCTGCATAAGCAGCGCTATTAAGTAAATGTTCGATTTTTCATTGTGCCACAGCCGTTGAATAGCGACTCAGAGGGGAGTACGTAAAGAATGAAAAGGTCTGAGCCAGGGAGGAAAGGCTGCTCGCTTTAATGGCTCCCAAAGTATGTCATCTGAATCATGTAATTAGCGATTAGCTTTTATTTGGGCCGAGTCCGCGTCCACCAGAAAGGGTTCCCGAGTTTCTAATTTTGTAAGTTACAAACACAGCCAGGAAATGGAAACAATGGATCGCCCATAAATCCTAACTAAGAGGACAGAGGATTGTTATCTCAAGCTGTTTTGTATGCTACTTTGAATGTGTATGTTCCTGTTTTTAATTATTAAACCTACAGGTCCTCTGTGGATTCCCTGGGAGCAGCTAACTTCGCTTTCAGGATAGGAAGCTGTCATGTAAGAGTTTTGTCATGCACACAGACTCTGGGGGTTTAAAGAAATCAAGTTCTGTGGAAGAAAATTTTAAGGGATGTTTTCTTCAAGGTGTGAGAAGCACATTCACAGAACTTGCTTTCCTGGTTCATAGTGTGCATAGAGGTGTATTTCATGCCTGATATGATCCGAAGCACGAGAGACCGATTTCACCTTTTGATGCTTTTATGTTTGTGAAATGACTTAATAGGGTCAAGTTTTTGTCTGCGTGCGTGTCAGGGCTACTTTAAACAATTTGCAATAATTTCCATAGCATCATCACCAGTCACAATAACAAACAAGGTTACTGCTTCTCTTCAACGCTTCTTGTCATGTACATGACCGTTTTGGTGTTTCCAGCACTGAGAGAAGTGCGGCGCTCATCACTTTCTGGTGGTTTAACAGGTGTCGCTGCTTCCGTGCGGGTTTGTTAAAAAGTACTCCGCGCTCTTGATTGAGTTACTTAACTAATAAGACTAACCCACGGTGGGTAACTGTGACGGCAAGCGAAAGGTAGCATCTAAATGTCATGTTTTCATGTCAACAGTCCGCTGCATAATTTTCCCGCCGAACGAAGCCCAGTTGTATGTGTCAATAATTGGCGAGCTAGTTTGTCTTTGAGATCCTCGGCAATCTGCTGTCAGTCTTCAGTAAAGGTTAAGGGGGTGCTGGGATATCTTCCTTGATGGCGTTTTATAATGCGAAGCATGCCCTGTTTCCTGATGAATATATTAAAATTATTACTGTGCAAACAGACTTTCTAATTACTGACCTGCTTGCCATTGTACTCTGCGTTCTTTCTTCGTGTTTTTTCCCCCTCTCTCTCCTTCGCTCGCTCTCTCTCTCTTTCTTCATGCCTTGTTTATTTATCTGCACCAGTGAATACAGAATAGTCAGAGCAATGTCATTTCCATCCACATGAAAATGATTTTGAAAATGCCAATCTTGCCTATTATACAGTGTAATTACAAGTCTGTTTTTTTATCGTATCTTTAACCAATGGGGAGACCCTTGAGAGGGTAAATATCTCATCTATGCTCTGTTCTAAAACCTAGCGAGCTGCCTACGGAGGCAGCATTGTGAGCCGTTTGCAAAGGGTAGGTGACTTAGTTACGCTGGCTTGTTTTAAGAGAATATTATTTGCAGAGAAGGCAATCCCAGAATGCATTGTGACAAGCTCAATGCAAACATGGCAGACAAATGTTTATAAATGAAAAGCTAAAACAGAGCAAAAAAAAAAAATCGATATAATTAAAAGGGATTGTTTTATGGCAATGGTGTTTTTAATGCTATATTAGCTTAGCAACGGTTGCGTTCCAAAACAGTCCCTTGTAATGTTCCATTATGGTTAGGATGCTCCCTTAAAAAGCAACTGTCTATAGGCAGTAGGTTGTGAAGAAACTTAGTAGTTAGAAGTAGTCTTCTACGTAATCATCTTAATTGTCATGGAACATTCTGCCAGCAACTCTACAACTGCACAAATCGCACTTGACAAGGATGTTAGCATGTTGCTAAGTTGACAGTGGATTTTTTTTAAGGATGTAAGTGCTTTTCTAAAGGACCTTTACAAGAAACAGAATTGGGCAGAAAGAAGAGATCAAACATGCATTATATCACGAGTTACATAACTGTGCCAGCTCGAATGGGGTATAGGTGTGTCTCTTATATTTGCAAGAACGAAGAATACCACACTCTCTCATGTGTGAAAGAGAACTTGGCAAATGCTCTCAGCAGATCATTATAGATTTCAAACGTGCACTTGATTAGCCTTTCTATTATGTTTGTGTTTTAGTCACATTGGTGAAGAATGTCAAATATGGGGAGGTTGGAAAACAGTCACATTCCTCCCAGTTTCAGGCCGACTTTTGTTCTGTTTCCTTCTCAGCAGGTTTCTCGAGATCCAAAGGCATAAAATGCAACGTTTTCTTTGCGGCTTTTTTGTAACGTACGTATGACGTGAGCTGGCGTGTGCGCTGCGCCAAACGTGTTATTAAAGTCACCTATTTACCGGCACATTCCGCCCGCGCCACTTCATGCAAAAGGGCAAGCCTGTTGTTTACTCTGCGCCGGAGATGTTGCACAGGGGTTTGATCTGGGGAGTTGATAGGAGCGGCAATTTAAAGAGAGGACACTGCAGCTCCCAACAAAAACAATTAAAGGAAAATGAAAGGCAGCCCCTACGGGTTAAAAATAGAAAATTAGCAACATGGATGCTGGAATGCATGGCTCCCCCTCATCCCAAACTTACGGGGCCTGCATTGTTATGTATGATCAGATCTGCCAGTTCCTCCTCTAAGCTCCTTGTCACATTTTGACTTAATGAAGTGCAACTTAGAAGGGAATTGGGTTCATCATGCTAGTCGCACGATGCTCCCTTGTTGTAGCAAACAGGGGCGGCGTGGGACCAGAGCGCTACAGCGCGAGTCGTTATCATTCCGGTCAGTCTGTTTAACACAAAATTAAACAAAGAACTAATTAGTGCCTCATGAATTAATAACTGCACTGTTGCCGAGTAGAAGTTAGGTTGCTGAGGGGAGATATAAAATAAGTAGGAAGATCAGGTTAGAATTATTATTACTTTTTCGGTTGCTCGTGCTCTCAAGGTTAGCAAACTTTGGTGGTTGTAAAAGTCTCTCATTTGGGTGTTTGTTTTCCTGTGTGTGTTTATAACTTTTCTTCGCATGACTGCCTAAACTTAAAGACCCATTTACATCTTTTATTAAGGGCAGTTTTCTTGCTTATGTTGACATATGAATTAGCGTGTGGGTGGGGTTTATCCTATTACCATTGATGGACAACTGCTAATTGTTAGTTGGGGGGGAGTGACTTTCTGAGCATTTGATTGGACAAAAATCCGTGTAGTGCAAGATGAGTCATCCATATTTTGGGCGTGTTTTTCTGTTAGAGAAAGAGAAAGTAAGTAGTGTAATGTGTTACAGTACGTCATTTGTAGGTATACACTAGCATATACTGTACTGTAGGTAGGACTTTAATCAAAACTATTAATATTAATCGATGATGTTTCTGATGAAAATATATAACAGCTTATAAGACTTACTGTAGCTTGTTAAAGTAATTTTTGTGTTAAAACACTTTATTTTATCTTAAATAACTACCTATCAACACATTGCTTTCTGTTTGAACATCACAAACCGCTAGCAACTCTGGTTTAAACAATCACGTGAGTTTGAGGCGGAGCTATCAGTATACTTCACCAATAGCAGGCATGGTAAGTGTTTCGGAAACCTGTCAGACACATACTGTAAATTAATTAAAGATATTTTTGCAGTTCCAGTTGGTGTCGCTACTGGCACAAAAAGAGACAGTTCTCCTTTAAATAAACATTAAAGTAATACAGTTATGTTACAGAGTGACTACGAATTACTCTGCTGTGTGCTCATCTCATAGTGTTAAACAATGCTTATCTCGCTCTCTCATCCACGCTCAGTTAGGCTCTGCTGTTCAAACCACATATATCACCAGACATCTCATCATGGATGTTTGCTTACAGAGAAATCAGAAGAAAGTGGTCACAGTTGGCTTGGCTTTACTGCCCACTGTAATATGAGTGTTGTGCTGGCCTTGGTTAATGCACGCCGGCCAAGGTCATAGTGGCTAATAAAATCCTCCCTCAATCAGATTTTAGGATTACTGATTCTAAGTAAATTATCATCGGCAAGCCACGTTAGAATATTTGTGAAAAACTGGATAACTTATGGCACACCTGCTCTCCTATGTTGGAATGAGTAATGTGAGGGGGGTTTGTGGTGGGTTTCTGTCACCTGTCAGTCCCCACCAACTGCGACACCATACAGTAGTATTCTGTGTGTATGCAATGGGTCACAACGGGGGCCATTTGAGAGCCTTTTGTTCAGTCAGCACCGAGTTTCTACACCCAGAATGCTAAGGGGGAAGACATATCTTCACATTTAGACACTCAGCCAGCATACGCTCAGTGTGGATATGGGGGTATTAATAGAGTGTTTTGTGTAATGCTTCATAAATAGAGGTTTGGATTTTATTTACTGTAAAGTGTAAAGTGTTTTTTTTTCTCTCTCTCTCTGTCTTGCAGATGAAGTAATCCTGTGAGTGGAGTGACTTGTTCTGTCAGAGGAAGAGAAAGGTAGGAGAAGTATGCACATTGACCGATGGTTTGTGTTTAGAATATATACATGGTTTTATTTGTATATTTATAGGAATCTCCCTGTGCAGTGATTACATTTGTCCAAGTGATTACAAATACAAGTGTATATTATAATTCTTTTGTGCTTTCTGTGCCATACAAGGAGAAATGTTTACAAAAAGTATGAACTATAGTTTGCAAGTTTGGAATTGGATAAAAGGATTTTGTGTAAAAAAAAAAAAAGATTTCACTTTATTTTAAGGTGCAATTCTAGCCATTATCAAACCATTAGCTATGACTTTTTCCTCAATAAACTCCTAATTTTTTTGATTATTAATAATTAATAAGATGGTTGTTAATAATAGGTTTTAGGTAGGATTAGGTATGTGGAATATGGTCATGCTAAACAGTCTGTATATGAATAATAGGCATGTTAATAAGCCAACATGTTAATAATGAAATCGGTCCATATCCTTAAGTGTTACTGAAATATCTGATGCTCATCCAAGCTGTATTTAATCACAAATACATGATAAAAATATGATTATTAAGTTGTGTTACAATTTAAAATAAGTGTGATGTATTTAATGGCACTCTGGGTGAATAGCAGAATTTATTTCTTAATAAAAAAATAATAAATGCTGCACTCTTGAACAGAGTAGAAACTCATTTGAATGATCCGGTTGCAGAGATTTTTAGTGCAGAATAAAAAATTGATAAATAAATAAAATAGCGTATGAATCATTTTGACAACTTTCATCATACTTTTATTATGCACGTCTTCTGAAACATGAAAGTTTGTCATTCATATCCACAGGCAGTGCATTCTGCAGCACTTCTTCTTTCACAAAATACAGTCACAGTGAATGATTACATGTTGGCAAAATGTTTATTTCCCTTTTTTAGGTTTCAAGGCGATGCTGTAATATATTGCTAACTTTCACTGTTGCTCTAAGGTTGCAGCGTTTGTTAAAAGTGCATGCAGCTTAGCGCACGGTTTTCCATTATCATCATGTTTAGCGCTTGACAGCTGCCATCTCGATAAGCATAAGATGCCACAAATGATTAATACAGCTCATGGAAGTTTACGGACAAAGTTAAGAGCATAAAGATTTGCTCTCTGGGATGAATGACACTCTTTTCCATGGCTTTGCCCGTGGCTCCTGAGTCAGCAGCGATCTCAGCAGAGAGGAGTGATGTTGTGTGTTGTCTCGTGTCAGTCTCGGGGTCATCCTCATGTCCAGGGGGTGCTGGCCTGACCATGATACGCAGCTCAGAGAAACCAACACCCTTTTGTCCTGCCAGTGTCTTTCAGCGCACAGCGAAATACACACTTGCAGCATCAATCACGGGCAAACTATGTCTAAACAATGTCTCGGCAGCCACCGGCAGTCATGCATGGCTGGGCAGGGAATGGAGAGAGAACAACACAGATCATGCTCTTTGTGTCAGGCGATATGTGGATGAGATGTTCTCCAATTCGAACATCTTTGTTCTTTAGAGCCTTTTAAATCCTTTTTTCCTTGTAAGATAACAGCATTCAGTTTTACTATCAGGTAGGGGTGTGCATTTAGAGCCACTAGAAAGGCCTATTTTTATTATTTAACTTTTTTTTTCATTACATTTTTAGTAAAAAATAAAACCGGTTCAGATTATGTGAAACATTTAAACCATAACACATTATATACATATACTATAGGCACCACAGTATCCTGTTATAAACAACAAAGCAATGGTTTAATGCAATATTTTTAAACTGCACAATCTCTACCGATCGACACATTAGTGCTGTTGCATTACATATGCCGTCATACCCAGGCCTGCTTTCAAGTCAAAGCAATGTTTGACTGCGTCTCGGTCTAATAAGCCAGATGCTTTAGGAGTCCCTCTTCGCATTCAGACATAGGACAGTGTGCCAAGCCAGGCAGCCCCAGCATCATGACCCAATTCTCTCCTCATTGCAACCTGAATGGCTGGAGTATAGTTAGCTTAATTGGGTTTTGATATATTTAATTCGGCTAATCAGCCAAACTGGCTCCAACATGGGGCCTTGCATGCCTTTTCCCTTCCCGAAAAGCTCCCAGAGACCAGGCGGGTGCAGCGCAGAAGCCTCCCAGAATGGATTCCCTCTCAAACAGTGGGAAGAAAATTAAACTGCCAAATTTGTTTTTGTTGGTTCAGGCCTTCTGCGGGGAGTTGGAAGGCTTTTAATTGCGCTTGCTGTGAAGAATTGGATGAGCTGTTTTTAAGACAACAAAAAGAAGGCTCCCCTCTCGCTAGACCGCCGAACTGGGTTGTTTTCAGAGATCGCTTGGGTCAAATGTAGTGCGAAGACAGATTGCGGAGACCATTCTCTCTTATTTAAGTAATTACAGACATTGATATATTAAACCCTCTTTTATAGGGCTGAAGAGAGCATGTATCTGCTGAGTTAACAAGTTACATTGTCAGCTTACTTTTCTTGTTTTCCTTTGGTATATCAGTCCAAACTGTGATAACAAAAAAGCCATCACCTCTTTTGTAAGCCGTCGCCTATTTACTTTTTTCTCTTTTTCCCTGCAATTCTTTTTTTTTTTGGCCTTTGAATTTTTTCCACTGTGTCAAAACAAGAAGAGGCTACATGGAAACGGCAGCCCTGTGTAAATATTTATGATGTAACATCTCCATGTGAATAGACTTTCTCTCTGGCCCATCCATCAAACCCGCCACCTCCTCAAATCGCCCCCTCAACCCCCCAACGCCCGGCCGCCACTCAGGCCACAGGAAGCCAAGACAGGAGCATCGCGTTCCCCTCGCGCTCAAAGTAATTGTTTTTCTTTTGAACCGGGGCCTCCGGGCCGCCACATCTTTGAGACCGTGGTCTCTTGCCTTTCATAAGCCCTGAAACTTCAAAGCCTATAGGGTTTTTTGTCTCAGTGGTACGTCCACTGGCCCTTAAAATGGAGCGACAGGGAAATGTGATGTAGGTCAAATTACAGCAGTTGCGCTTATAAAAATTGAAATTTCTTAGCATGTCGACGGAAGGCCTTGGTTACCTCTAATGCTAGATGACTCGGTCCAAAGTTAACGCATTCGAAACGGAATTTGATGATTAAATACCACAAGTATTTTTAAATACAATTTAATGTATTCAAGTTATTATTAAATAATTATCAATAAATTATAAAAAACAAAACAAAACATGAATTTCATTTCTTTTTAAGTACTTTCAAAATGTCTGGAGCGCATTTGCAATTTTGCCTACTGAAGCTCGCTAGATTTTGGAATGGAGCGATCTCCTTTGGAAAAAGTCCTGGAAATTTTTGTCTTTACAAATCCTTATGTCAATTATGGTAATGCAAAAAAGCGTAACAAATGCAAACACAAAAAGTGACAGCAGACATCACTGCGCAGAAATTAATCTGTTGCTTTTGGGCCTGATGTAAACAGGTGTGGTTTAAGTTGGCTTCTTCCTGGACGTGGTGGATCACAGCCGTCTCCCTTTATGTAATTTCTCTCTGCGTTGGGTGGGAAATTAAGCATTGCACCGTCTCTCAATAGAGCGACGTTACAGTGCCACTCTCTGCCTTTTTTTATCAGAACAGACGGTTGCTAAGATGTAATTATCACCGTCTCTCCCTGATAGACTGTGCTGAGGACTGAAAAGGTAATATGGATTATCACAATAGTTGTACAGCTCAATACTGCTATCTAACTTTATCCATTTATCTGCAATGATAGGAATCCTTTGTGTTGTGCAGCGGTGTAGCATCTATCTAAATAATAAAGGCCATTGTCTCCCTCTTGAAGAGAAGGGATTGTCTTTTTAATTTCAGCACCGTTTTATTATTGTTAATATTCAAGCTGTGACTGCTCTGTGCAGATGAAATTGAAATATTAAACCCAAAACATAAGTTGAAAGCAAGAGTAAGCTTAAGGAAGTGCAATATATAGCATTTTGTAATTACTTTTAACCCAAACGACCTCAAGGGTCTAGTGGGTGTATGAAGTATTTGAAGTTCACACAAATGAATGCGTTTTTACCAGTTTATCTATTCTTTGATAATTTATAACCTAACAAGCTTCTTTTTGTGACAGGCTTTGCTTTGTTAGTGGGCTTGCTCTGTGTTTTTAAAATGACGTGAATCGTATGTTAGGAAAGGGATGTAGCCATTGAGTATTAGTGAGAGCTCCTCTTTAATCTTTATCTGTCTTGTGTGCATCTGCATTTGTGTGACACCAGGACAACGGACGCTTTGAAGAGCTCATATAGAATAGACAACACTCGTTTTCACCTCTTTCTCACATATTTGGAGTGCCTCTTCTCTCCTGGCAGATCTATTCAAGCTTTCAATACCTTTTTCTCCTTCTCCGTCCCTGCTCCTCTCTCAGCGAGCAGGAGGGTTTTACTTTACCCCTTTGTCATCCTAATTGATTGCATTAACCTTTTGAGTATTGAATTTCCCCTGCATCACACAGAGCACAATGTGGAATATTATCATAATCTCTCCTAGTAATGGACACAGGGCAATCAACGATGCTTTAGGAAAAGTACATCTTTGAAAGATGGAACGACATATTATTTTCAATCAAACGCATACCCTGGACTGGCAGGCTTTGAGAAACTTTGACGCTCTTGTGAAGGGTTATGTCTTTTTTTGTGCCCGACAGTTGACACTTTGAACCACACAGTCTTTAAAACGCAAGGCTGCTCGACTCAACAAAACCATTTTTTCTTAAGTTCCCTCTTATCTTGATGATAATGATATATGTCAGCCTTGTGTTTTACATTATGGTAGTGCATTGTTGGACATTATACTCCAATTACATCATTAAGATGACTTTTTATTAAATAAAGTGTGCTAAATAAAGGTTTTTATATAAGTGCTTCTATAATTCTATCTGTCTGTATAGGTCTATATATATATATATATATATATACACACACACACACGTATATGTAAATATGTATGTGCACATATTTATGCATGCTTGTGGTGTTAAATCATTGCTACGTTATTATGATTAAGAGCTTCCTGTGTTGAAAAGAGACAGTGGATGTCTATTGATATGATAATTTGTGTTTGTATTGCTGTGGGTGTACGGTCCAGCCACCCGCTCACCTGAAAAGACCCCTGTTGTGTTTTTCTCGTACTGCTAGTTTGAAGTCTTAGGGGTCAGGAGGTACGGGCTTTAAAGGCAAGATTAGCCCTCGGTTTACTTTGCGATTGCTGGGCCACATCGTTTAATCCCTTTACCCTCTTAACATTGGCCTGTCAGCGTTTAGAGGGATGTTGAATTTTATTTTTCTGTAGATTGTCTCGACAAGGCACGTATAGTAACATCACACCCATAAGGATATTTGGTAACACTTTAGAATAGCTGATGGTTATAAGTTATTTATAAGAGATTAGTTAATGATGAAATGTACATCTACAAAACATTCACAAATGATTAATAAGTGATTATTATGTT
>JAUCMT010000054.1:6913394-7003764 GCA_032357475.1 Enteromius thamalakanensis | reverse complement strand
TTATTAATCATTTGTGAATGTTTTGTAGATGTACATTTTATCATTAACTAATCTCTTATAAATGACTTATAACCATCCGCTATTCTAAAGTGTTACCGGATATTTGTCATGGCTTTTTTCAGTCAGAAATCTATTTTTTAGCATTATCATTTACTTCTCCTTATGTCATTTTAAACCTGTGCTTTTTTCATATTCTAAAAATTGGATTGTGACCAGATTCTATCAAGCTCCAAAAATGACAAGAAAACCTAAATAGATCATAAAAGTGGCCTGAATGACTCATCTGTAAGTCCTATAATATTTCTTTATGTAAGAAACAGACTAAAATGTAATTAGCTTTACAGTAAAATGTCTCTTCTGCCACAGCTCTAATTTGTGTCATTTCAATGCAGATATAAAAATTTGGCGTATTGTGTTCATGTTTTGCATCATTGACTTTAACCCTGATGTGGTATGGACATTACATATTTGAATAAAGTTAGTATGGTGCTTTTATGTCATTTTTGACTTTGACAACTTTTGGTCACCGTTGACATTATATATAACATGAAAAATATCAATCATGATAAAGAGCAGCATGAACATTCTGCTAAACTTCTCTTTTTGTGGTATAAAACATACATAAATATATGTTTCCAGAAAAAAAAAAAAATTTACAATATGATAATGCTTCTGTATGAAGACTGTAAAGATCCTTGAACAAAACATGCCACAATTGTAAATGTGACGAGGAACGGTATCTGTTCACTGTAAGCCAGGCTAATGCTTTTGATTAAAATGGATAAAAGTCAATGCTTTGTCATGCCCCCTCATTAGAAGAATGGTGACATAAAAACATCCTTTCAACAAAAACACAGCTTCTATTCGTGATGGGGCATGGTTTGTTGAATTTCATCATCCCAACAAAAGGCCACGTCTGTGTGTGGAGCTGCTGTACTCACAGCCACCTGGCTTCTCTCTCACTCTCTTTTGTATTTCAGGATTTATTCAACAAAACCCGAAAACTGGAGCGCTGCAAAAAGCTAAACTGACTTTTCAGGTTTTAATGGGAGAGTAAACAGCGGTACAAAGCATAAAATTAATTGATTGTTTAGCAACAAGGAGTCTGTGTTATCACGTTTCCCTGGTAACATGAAATTATTGTCTGGTTGCTTAGATGAATTGAAGCAAAACAGCCTTTAATTCATACCAACTCTATTATATTTTTTTTTCAGGCAGGAGAGAAAAAAATCAATTGAAAGGGACCCTTATGAGCAGCCAGACCAGACTTATGATCAATAATTATTGTAAACAGGGATACAGTGTCTTGATTTGATGGCTTGGAGATTGACGTTCAAACGCACCAAATGCTCGTATTTATAGAAAAAAGCTCTGATGATGAACAGCAGTGCCAATATCTCAATTTTAGGCGGCGCTTAGGTCGCGGGGGCCATTTCACGTTAGTTACATGCAACATAAACTCCAAAACAAAATGGAGGTTTTGGGTGAACGATTGGTCAAGGTCAATTAATAAGACAAAAACATCCCGCTGTGACTCATCTCACTACTGGGTCCATCGTCGCTGAAGTCCGTTTAATGAACGTCATACAGTAGTTTCACACAAATGTTCAATATATGGCCATTTCACAGAGCAAGGTCAACCAGTCGATGAGTGTTATTTTTATACTCTGACAGTGAAAAATCCAGTCTGGGTGTCAATCGCTCATTCAATAGATCTGCTTCCTTTTCTGTAAGCAAGCAAACCGAAACATGCTGCTCATACTATTCATTGTGTTCCCTGTGGGTTGGTCTGTCAGATCACACACAAACATTTGTGCTGATTTTTAAAGAGGAACAAACCAGGGGACCAAAAAAAAAAGAAACATCGAGAACTTTTGAAGGGTCTGGAAGTGAGTACATTAGAGGAACCTATTCATTACTCCGGCCTGTGCCGGCTGACAGGCCCCTTCTACATTAATATCAATTATCGTCTGATAAATTGCGCGAAACGGTCGGCACCGCATCGCTTTTCGTATATTTTAACCGTGCTGTCAAACGAACGAGTGTTGTATGTTCCTAACCCATCCTCAGATTTGCAGTTTGAGCTGAGAGCTGCCATTTTCAACATTTATTTGAGCAACTGACACACAGTGTCATATTTCCTGGCTTTGCCCAAACCAGCTGTCAGCTATTGCAGACTTAAACTCTTCACTTGTGTCTCAGGTTCTCTCGGGTCAAGACTAACAGCATGTTAGGCGAGTATACATATACACACATTTCTCACACTTGGTAAATTCAGGCGTATTCCACATGCAGGCGGTTGTTTGATTAGCTCCACCCAAACATTTATGACCTTATAACTTTGTTTAAACAAAACGGTCTGTTCATCTCTCTTCCTGTCTTTTTTATTCTCAACCCCCCCTATTGCTCTTTTTCTCTGTTATCCTCTCTCTGGGTAGTATTCAAAGACAGATATAGCAACAATCCTTATTGATCTAATCTGTTTACTGCATGCTATTTTCGACAGTTCCATCGAAAACTCCCTCCCTCCACATGCCCCACCGCCACCCACCGCTCTACCCCCGTTTGCCTGACCTACATGGCGGTCACATGGCCTGCTTCCCTGGCCCGGCATTTTATGGAAAATCAGCGGGTGAGATAAAGCTGTGAGGTTTTAAGTGTTATCCTCTCTATCCTCTCAAGATGGCTGGTGTTGAAAAAGGCACCACTGTCACAAGTCAGGCCAATTTTGGGCTGCCCATGACAGCTTTACTTCCACCATTGCCCTGCATTACAGTTTGATTGGATTTGCTTGGTTTCTGTTTGTGTTTTGTCTTCATGTCACTGTATGTCATGTTGAAGAGACAGTCCTCACCAAAATGACAGTTCTGTCATTATTTGCTCACCCTCATGTTGTTCCAAATCAGTGTGAGATGTTTTAGTAAAACCCGGATTGCCTTTTTTCCATGCCGTTACAATGAACAGCAAGGGAGCATCCTGGGTTTTAAAAAAATAATTGTGAAAATGTCATAAATATAGTCCATTTGTCTAATGTATTAAATCCAAAAACAAATTTTATTGATAATCCTCCTTTGCAAAAACATGCTATGTGTATTGAGTCAATGAATCAGTCTAGCGTGAATGAATCATTCAGACCAAACTGACTGAAGTGATTCATTTTAAGGATTTGCATCAAAAGAAAGATTTTAGACATTGCTACTTTTCTCATGAACATGCAAAGAAATAGATTAAAGACTTTCAGTGAATTACAATGTCTTTTTGCAAATATGAACCATTCATATGAACCAACCATTACCATTCAAAAGTTTGAGGATGGTATGATATTCTTGGTAAGAAACCGCTTATTCTCACCAAGTCTGCATTTATTTATTTAAAAATACAGTTAAGAATTTAAATAACTAATCCTTCCTAAATCATTGAAATATGCTGAGTCAGGATTTAATACCAATCAATGTTATAAACAGCTGTGCTGCTTAATATTTATTTTTAAAAAACATAAAACGAATTCCAAAGGAACAGCATTTATTTTAAAATGAAATATTTTTTAACAGCACACCCACACATATGCATGTACAGTATATAGTGACAAATTGCATGTTTCTCTTTCACTCATTAATTTTATTCAAAAGAGCAGCCAGGGTTTTCTATTTCCTTTTCTTTTTTTTCTTTTTTTTTTGAGTTAACTGTACCTTTAAACTGTTCAGTACTTTAAACTGCATGGCGGTAGTCTGTAGTGCTTTCTGTCGAGTGTAGGTGGGCCGAAATTGGATGATCCTGGTGCCAAGCCAGTGGTTAAAATCCAGGCTAGAGCGGAGCAGGCAGTGCTGAGGGCTTGCTTTCGCACAGTGACCGAGTCCCCTTCACACTGTCGTCTGCCTGTAAATTTTCTGCTGCCCTTGCTGTTCAGCCAATTACACCAAAAGAGCTTTAGTGATTTTTTTTTTTTTCCCCGCCTCTTGTCGGAATTTATATATTTATTTATTTTACAGATGAATGCAAAGCATCTCTGAAGGTTAAAAAAATGCTGAATTTCACTGTGCCTATAATACAAACTTTTTTCTGCTCCTTAGCTCACAGTAGGACTGATCAATAGATGTCAGCTATGCTTGCTAGTTTCAACAAGCGTTTGTGTTACATAAATCATCTCTACCACGCTTTTATTTTCAAATTTAGATTTATCCAACTTGTGTTTCTTTAAAGTAGCAAATAAGTAATTTTATTACAAGCTATCCTGTGGTGTACAAATGAAATAAAACTGTCGAATAAAACACTAACATGCTGACAAAGTGTACAAAAGAAGATGAATAAGTTTAGCAGAGCCTCTGCACAAACTTTGGAGGTTAATGCATGTTTGTGGTCAGAATGAAAGGCTTGCATTGCGTGTTTTTGACTTTAAAAAATATGAGCATTAGGGAAGTGGGAAAATGTATCACTGTGGTCTGTTCTGGCTGGTGCAGTGACAAGAATTCTACCTCACACCTTTGCTGATCTCAGATCTGTCTGTCCGACTGATGATGATCAGCTTTGTTCTTCTCTTTCTCTCTCAATCACACAGTTGCTCATAAGGGGCCTCTCATGAGGGAGGGTAGTGTTTAACTTCTTAAAAAGTCTTTTCTTTACGTGAACTGCCATGTTGGCACTGTTCCTTAAATAGAGCTTCAAAGGTTCATTTCCTCCTTAACACTTCTATTTGTAGATTGTTCTTTCTAATGCTTCAATGAAGTCAATAATGTCTTTTAGTGGACTTCACGTTAACCTCTGACAGATAGATATTTCACACCGTGTATATATTTCATTGGTGCATTGTTTGTACCCTCTCAAACAACTAAAGTTTTCAAAAGTATACAGAGGAATGGAAAGAGTTTGGAAAGGTAAACAAGAAAATTACCCAGTGGGTTTGTGGTTGGCGTCCTTAAAGATTTATGCTATATTTTAAATTAAATTTTAATTTAAAAGCAAGAGTTGTAAAGTTAGCTCAGTGTTGCATTTTTAATAATTGCATAGGAAGTAGTCAGGCAAACAACGGGGAAGAATAGAGAATAAACAGCGAGAAAACTGCAGCGTAGAAAAACGCGCTAGCCGTATTGGTAACTAGCCACGGGCGGCGCTTGGGGTGTTAGCACAGGTTTGCAGTAAGTCGTTCCGAGGCTAACTCAGGTCTGGACTGGGTGCTGAGAGCTCCACACCATCTGCATTTTGCTGTTAACGCGCCTTCACATCCGTGGGAGGATTAGTGGAAAATCCCTAGGTTTTTTCAACCAGTTGACAAATATCAGATTTGTCTCTAAAAATTAGCTCCATCCATATCTCCCACCATATGACACACAAAAAAGATTAGCTTTAATACCCAGCCAGCTTGAGTGTGGAAAAAAGCAGATTAAAGTTTCAGTTTAGTAATATTTACCGAGCCTCTTCTATCGGATCCCGGCTCTGCATCGGGTAAAGTCTTCCAGAAGCCACACTCCCCCACACCCACGCTCTCCCTCTCTCTTTCTCAGACGCGAGATGTTTGTCTAGCAACAATTAATGCCAATATTTATCTAATTCATCATCGCCCAATCCAGTGCCTGAAGGTTGTCTTTTTAGGATATGGCTTTTAAACAAACACAGGGAGCAGTTAAAGAGCGTTAAGTGAATAAAGGCAGCAGGTGTCCTTTCAGACGAAGCTTTGTAGTCCTCCCAGGCCGCTGTGCTGTTGTTTTAGCCGCCCATTGGCGTGGGGTAGGGGGTGGCTGGGAATCGGGCCTAGTAGGTGACCTGAGACCCCTCTACTGTCCCATTGTGAGCACTTTTGTGGAAAGGTAGCAGCAGCGTTTGAAGTCGCTTTTTAAGAGTCGGTCCTACGCATCACGACACGCAGTGCCGAAACCCGTTCATCCGTAAGTCCGCCGCAAATTTACTGTTTATGAATTTGTGTCATGATATACAGAGCTTTCAGTGGGTAAACATAATTTAAGCGGCGCATTTCACATCACCTACAAAAACAGCCTTTATCACGTATTCTAGCAAAAAGAATTATCGCAGGGAAACAAATTGATGCCCAATGAGGCAAGTTGCAAGGATATTGGTTGCGTACGCACGATTGAACCTCCGCAGCTGTCATCGTTAGCAGGTACAGCGGATTTGAGCATATTCCGCAAGCATTTGCTCAGTCAATATGTTTCCCTTTGCCATTTAATTATCGTTCTTGTGATCGAGGCGTCTAGGGGGAGAGCAGGGCTCGGATCCACCTGCACACAGGATGCTGGCTCGCTGCTCTCTTCCTGGACCACCTCCATACCCAGAGGTTGACTTCTCAATGCAGGAGCCCATAAATGAAATTAAGGTGTCAATTAGTCAATTATGGCGTAATAACTCGGAGGGCAGACGTTTAGAAGCAGAGCGTACCTCAGCTAAGTTCATTTCCTCTGGTCCAGGAGTCCTTCGTCCTGGCCGCACGTCACTCTTCCACCCAGAGCCGCTGAACAAGGCTTCTGCTGGGTTAATTTTATTTTCTGGCGGGTATCTTTTTTGGATCGGCAATTTCCTCTGCTGGTTTTATTTCGAGTCACGTTCATTTATTTACATTTACGTTCCTGCCCCCTCGGATGCAGGATGTACTTTTTTCTTCCCCAATTTGGCTTTGGAGACTTTTATAATTTAGTAATTAAAATCTTTGATAGGCTTTTGAAATTGCATCTAATTGAATTTAATGGGGAGATGAATTTCAATTTTATTTGATTACCGGGACCCCTGGCATAGGTATTTATGGAAAAAACTCTACAAAAATATGCTGTGTGGGCTAAGATGGCATAATAAAATTAGAGGTAATCAGATTTCTCTGTCGTGAATTTCGCTCTAATTTCACTATAATTTTCCATTAGATAGCTAGTTTACAAATATTTGCTCATCTGCGATGGGAGAAGCTATCTGTCTAAAATGATTATGGTCAGGGCCTTCAGAAATGTGGCCCTTTCTCTCATTCCCTTTTAAAACCAGATTGCGAGAGACCGAAATTAGGAAGATTACATTATGACTGTCTGCATCCGGGAGAGATACTGAAATGTAATGATGGCAGGCAGGGGATGAAAGCTGCGTCAAGACAAATGTTTAGACTTTTAAGTAATGTTTTTTAAGTGAACTGGACGTTTCAGCCTACCACTGTATAGACGTGCACCTTTCTTTGCTCTAGGAACATCTTTAACCCCTTTTTTTTTTTCCCAAGACGCATTTTCATTCGTTTGCAAAATGATGATAGGCTAATTTAATAAAGATATTTTCATTATAAAGATCACCGCCACAAGTCGGCCAATTAGTTTATGATAAGTAACTTCTGACCGCTCCTTTTAGAGAGATACGCTCACATTTTGGTATGCAATACGCCTGCCCCGGGGGAAAATAAATATATAATGCTATCCAAACAGACGTGAGGGGGAATAATATCAACATCACAGGCTTCGCTAGAACAATACAAGGGCAAATGCTTTCTCAGGCCTTCTTTTCAAGCCACTGCACTAGACTCCAGATTTGTCATATTCAATTTCCTGTCAATTTCACAATTGAGATTTGAGAGGGGGAAAAAAACTCCATTTTAAACCTCTGTGGGAAAGCTTCTTTTTCAGGACAGAGAGATGATGATGATGGTGGAGATGCTCCCTTTCCAGTCTTTTTTTTATTTCATTTTCTTTTTTGTGACGCCCTCCACCTCACAGTTGTCCACTCAGTCTGTGTGCCGTCCCACCGGCTGAGACAGCGAGAGGGTTCAAACACAATCTAACTCCCAGCAAAGGTCAGTTTTCTCACTCTGCATGGCCCCGGGCCCTAGTCACAAAAGCCCCTCAATTCACATCTTTCAACTGGGCGCTGGCTTTTGTCCCGGCGGAGCGAGGCACTTGGAGCGGGCGGCCATCAGACCAGCCCCTCCTGGAGTGCGCGGTCAGGGGCAGCTAAACGTCTGGCCCCTGCATCCCTTTGACGGATGCAGCCCTGCCATGTCACAGTCCCCCCTCCCCACTCACCCCCATGCCCTGAGCATACCATCATAATGGGCCACATCAAACGCCATTCAGCTCCTCTCCGAGAAACAGAAATGGCAGCGAAAAGAAAAATGATCTGCGACCGCTGGCCGTTCGCTACCGTACAAAGCAGTCCTGCCTGGATTGGTGTGTCTTGTTACGATGTCAGTCAGCGCTTTGAATGCGCTCGACGCGTGTTGCTGTACTAATTCCAAAACATTCCGCGCATAAAGGTGGCATTATGTTGTTTTGTTGCAAAACTTCTATGAAGTTGGCAGAGATCGATAGGTGTGGCGCGGATGCTGATATTTTGCGTGTTTTGGGTTTTCTCCGGAACGTCTTGAAGATATCTGATGACTGACTGAGCAGGCTCTTCCCTTCTGGATTATTGAGTTTAAGGTGGGAACATTTTGCCATTGTTGCTTTATGAGTCATCCGCATAATCACTAAATCAACCAAAACCTGTTTTATACTCACAAATGAGATGTAACAGTTAGCAAACAGGAACTTGAGATTGACTCATTGCTCACAGTTATGAGACAGTACCCAGAATATGCATTTCCCCTTTTTATTGGCTTTATTTCTCAGTGCTTTCAAGAAATTAAGCTCTTTTTTGTTTTGGCCAAAACTTGGCACTTCCTGCCTGGTGTTTACTCATATCATTTGCGGATCAGGTTGCACATGAAAATATTTCCAAAGTTGACTGTGTTTAGATAGAAAATATGCTGAAAATATGCTGTCCGGCTGCACTTTTGCATGCCGCAGCGGAAGAAACTGCCAGGCAAATAAGGGCTTTGTCTTATAAAGTATTCATTGTCACCTGGTAACGGCTGCCGTTTATCATTTCACCTGAAATTACAATGAAAACTGATACCTTATCAGAGGGACAAGCACATAGAGAGCAGGCGAAGATGAATGAAGAAGAGAAGGAGGGAAAAAGGGAGGGAGAAGAAGGGAACGGGGGATGGGACATGTAGGGTTTTCTCCCCCCCCTTCCTCATAATATACTACCAACTGTTCCGAGGATAAGGTTACTTCACCATGTGAGCACTGTTCAATACTGATATCAGTTTTTTTTTTATTATGAGGAAACTTTAAAATATGCAATAAAATGTAACTGAAACAACCCTTTTTTCTTTTATATAACCACCCTAGTTTTACACGTGCATTTGCTGGTATGCTTTTTTTTTTTTTTTTGCAATATTCCGCAAACTTCCTGTTTTCAGTAAATAACACTCATAAAATGAACTGTGATGGTCAAATGCACAGTTTGCCAGAGAGGGTCTTTCCCACAGCGTGAGATAAACAAAAACCAGAACACTTTGTTCATTTTAAAGGCGGCGTGCTGTTATCATCAGAATCGCATGCAAAAATGTCTGACTGATATATCTAATGAGCTTGATATTTTCTCTGAGCCTTTGAGTTTTCCCTCCCTCCTCATTTTCATGGAATCGTGGAAGGCTCCTCCCCGAGAGACTTGAAAGGCTAGAAGAGCCCAAAGATGGGAAGGCCAGCCCACTAAGGGGAGGAAAAAAGTGTGCTCAGGTTCCTCCACTGCTGTAATTTCCTATCTGCCTATTCAGACATCGCCAACTGCTTGGTGTGTGTGCGTGTGTACAGGAGCAGAACCGTAGACCGAGAGAGGGAGAGAGAGAGAGAGAGAGATAGAGAGAGAGAGAAAGGCAGGAGGAGCAGTCGAGGAAGGGGCCGGCTCTGTATTCTCTCACCTACCCCCCGTCAAACCACAGGAGGGAGGGGCCAAACCAAGCTGCCAATCAACCTCACTCGTGGCAGCCGGCATTATCTCTTCTACAAACTATTGACAGATTACATGTCAAGGAGTTTAGTACATGATTGAGAGCAAAAAAGGCGTTTATTGTCAACTTCTTTTAGCTTTCCTTTTCTCACAGACCAGCTTACATCTGATGATTTTCAAACAGAGTTCAGTAATATTATGAAAGTTACATGCTTGACAGGATTTAACTTCGACTACCCTGAATATGGTAAGTGACCCTCCTCTTTAACCTTTCTGTGTGTGAGAGCGTGTGTCCATAAGTGAGTGTTTTAATAAAAAATATGTCCTGAACAGGGAAGTTGTTTTAAGTGCCGCATATCGTCGCTGTGAGTTTACTGTACCTTTATTTATAACTGTGCGACAAGCCCTGAGAAGATGGCAGTGTTTAATACGATCACTCTGTCCCTGAGTCCCGTGTTTTCTTTTCTTACTTTACTCGTGCCTCTCAAGAGGGGAAGAATTTAAGTAGACTACTTTCATTTTAAACCTGGAAGTAGTCAAGTTTATTTGTTATTTAGACACTCTTACCTACTGGCGTTCGGTGATGTTTGAAACTCTATCTGTGATCTGAAATATATATCTGTGTTTATTAAAGCGCTCTGGTTTGTCTGAGTTCAGGGGATTTTTTTTGTTGCTGTTGATGCTGATATTACTTTATGGAAGCACAGATGTGACATAAACATACATAGGCATGTAAAAATATTAGTGAAGTGACTGGTGTGGCCTAGGGGTTTGTTGCCAAGGGGACTGAGTAAACAAAATGCTGTAGTAACGTTGTTTTGACACATGTAAGGGCACACAGAACAAATGATATCCCTCTCCGTTTTCCTTGGTCCTCCATTTAGGGATATTATGAAATTGATATCAGTCACACTGTCCCATCCTATTTCCTTATTTCATCACCAAATAATTCGGAGCTTAAGATAAAAATCCCAAAACAATAAAAAATCTGAAATATGTTCCTGAAGTAAATACAGCTGCTCTGACATAAGTTAGTTTATGTGGTTTGAGTTTGTTGGGTTTTTATTTTAGTTTGGTCTTAAATAGAGTTCCTGAAAATGAAACTTTTTTTTTTAATAGTTTTAATTTAGGCTAGAATTGTAGTGTTTATTCACACACTCGTTTACTTGGCTTTCGATGTCTTTCACTCGTTGCTGTTTAGGTTTCAGACGTCCTTTTGACACTTATTTGATTATATATTGTGGTGTGTAACTGTTGTATGTTTATTTATTAAAAAAAATATAGATTTTATATTAAATAAAAAAACTATTTTTGCATGTTCCAAAATGTATATATTTTTTTAGTTTTGAAATAGGACTGGTTGTTTAACTAGTCAATAACCACAATTAGTTTTTTAGCTTGGAAAATAAATGCACACATAAATCAGTAAATTTTTCCTGTGCCAAAAGAAGGTTTTGTCATAAATTAAAAATGTAATGAATAATTTTAGCGTGATTTTTGATGCAATATCTTCATGTCTTGTTGCCCTCAGGCAAGGAACTTTTTTTTTTCTTGACACTAATGAACGTTGTTTGTTCTAAATAATAAAAGGTGAAAGATACAATTAAACAAAGTGAAAACGAATGCCATTGTGGCTTCTTTTAAAGAGCATCTCTAGAACTTTAAGAATGTGTTTCAGATTAGTTACATCATATTTATCAGAAACATTTTTTTATTTGCAGGATCAGAATTTGCTTTCTGTTTTGTTAGACACACCCAAGATTTTTTTTCTTATTATTTGTTTAAATCATTGTCATTTTGCTGCATGCCCTCTGTTCAGATCACTGGAGTTATTTTATTACGCCTGTAGTTTTTTTTTTCTTTCCGTGCGAGCGAAAGCAGTTTTAGCCTCTGTCCACTCTGAGCACCTTTACCACTCATCTGCAAAATAGGATCAAATGAGGAGGAAAAAACAACCCAAGGTCTGCAGCCCTCAATAACCTTTATCACAATTTAGCAACAACGGAATCAATTTGATGTCTTAAGCAATAAAAAAGGCTGTTGCTGTCCTAATTCTGCAGCTCTTCGGATGACAGTAAATTTACATTTTTTAATTAAACTAGCTGGAATTTTTATGAGGGGGCTGGGCTATGCTAATGGGAATGTTGTGTGCCGCAGATTAACAGAGTTTTGAAGTACATTTGGACGGGGGGGACATTAAAGGGGGAGAGGATGCTAGGCATCACATTTAACCCCTTTTATGCTTATTTTTCCTGAGGGACCCCTGGCACACCCGACCGCTGAGAGAGGCAAGAGCGCTCTTTAGTGAAGGGGTGATCAGTGTTGCCATGTCAACTCATGCATATTCTTTAAATTCTAATCTATAATTGATGACACGCACAGATGACACAGAAGAAAGGTGAGCTCTTTTTAGAAGGACATCTAAAATGCATTTTGAACGTTGTGACATTTTGAGTCATTTGGAACAAAATGTTTTTTGTTTTTTTTTCAAATATTAAAATAGGGCAAAATACATTTACAAAATTATTTATATGTAACCGTATTTATTTAAAAGTTAAGGTTATGAATGTCACACATTTAGTTTATCACAAAAATTCTTAATTGAATGATCAAAGTTAATATATATATGTAAATAGTGTAGATTATTATTTGCAATAATCAGTCCATTTTGATGTAGGTTTAACTGCTATAGCAGATCTTCTTGTATTTACTGGTGTCATTTTAGAAATTTCTGTTATTAAGAAAGGCTAGCAAAGACAGCGAGAGGGCGACTGAGTCTAGCTTGTGTTTCCTGATCAGTCACCGGCTCCCCACCATCAAAATGAACTTTGTCATCCTAATACCCCAACAGTCCCCAAGCTCACAGTCGGGCAAACGATAACGGAGGCTAATACAGGAACGGATCAATCTCTAGGCATGTGAACGTGATGCTTCTGAGGTCTCTCTTCTCCTCTCCTCTCCTCCTGTGCATTCATGCAGACACCAGACCCTAATTAAAACTTCAAAACCTTTCTGTCACTTATACACAGTAATGGTCTAATTGATACTGTGCTAAAAAAGGTTGTGGAATAATAAATTGATCTCAAATACGCATAGTTTTATGTGCTTAAATATGCAGTGTATGTAATTGTATAATTTAGCTGTGTGTAGATATATATAATATTTAAAATAGTATAACGTATATTTTTTAATTTACATAGGCTTATACTAGATAAGGTTTTCCATATTAATGTAAACAAATACATGGCAGTGTTACGTCTTTGTGCATAATCTGTAATATTGTTTTAGTAATGATACAATTTCTAAGAAGGTAATTTCCCTGGCTGTAAGCAAATCCAGTTATAAACGTAAAGTTCAGGTGAGTTGTGGTGCCATTTTCAGTAAAACAAAAGTCAACTGTATAAAGAAGAAAAAAATAACGTCAAGGCATTGGTGCTACGCAGGGCTTGTGGTTTAAGTTTTGCATCTCGCAAAAAAAAGCTTCTCATAATGCTGCTATCTCTCACTATCTACCTCACCTTTTGCAACAAATGTGCCACACGATTGAGAATTCTATGATCCATTTTCTCCCCCTCGGTGCAGACGCAACATGGAGTTTTCTTGTTTTGGCATGTATGGTTCGAAAAGTTATGGACAGATCTTCCTCTGCTCGCAGGGCCTCGCAGAATGGCTTCATTTCACGTTTATGATCTTCCACATGAAATTCTAATTTCATGCAAAGTGGGGGAGACAAATAATCTGCGGCAGCTGATACGGCATATAAGAGGGGAAAAGAAGAATATGAAGAAGCAATTAGCACAGTGTGGAAGACTTTAGTCTGTTTGTCTGAAAGCTTGAGCTCCAATGGCCTCGAATGAAATTTGCATGCTCCGCTTATCGGCGCTCCCTTATTATGCTGTCTGAAAGGAAGATTAAGCCGGTACAAAATGTGGCGACTAATCCTTTTAAATGTGGCAGGGGTCTTTAAGGTGTGAACAACCCTGTAGGCAGGTTTCAGGCAGGGTTGTTAGAGAGGCTACCACGACCCGCTCTTGACGGCTGAGTGCAGACGAGTTCCTTTAGTCTGGCAGGAGTGGAGAACGGCAGCTGGATTGCAGTTAAGGGACCGATTGGCCCGAGCTGATGGATGGTTTGTCTGTTGCGCTAGCAGCCTTTAGCTCCTAATCTCGGACCCAAACACACAGGTCACATGGGGTGGGGCTGTGCTTTTCTGGTGGTCTTATATCAAATCTCTACGGCTTGCATTCATCTGTTGAGGTTTATCGTGTGGACTTAGCAAGTTCCCTCTCATCTACTCAGTCATGAAGCTATTCACTTATTTGCTGATTTATTTTTGATATTATTCTTGAAAGACAATCCGCACTTTTTTTTTTATTCTCCCAATGATAAGCAAGGGAAATGAACGTCTTCCCTGTTGCCTTTTTTCCTCAGAGATTGTTTGCATTAGAGAGCCACAGAGCTGATATCCTGTCCTCTCTGGTAATTGACTGCAAACAGGGGTGCTTGCGTTCGAAGCCTCCCCTGCCGTGAATCCTCTGGTTGTGTGTGCTTTTGCCTGTGACATTCTATTCACTTGGGTCAGTAGCAGGCAGCAGCAGCAATAATTACAGTCTGTACATGATAAATCTGAAGCCCAGCTGTTGCGTTCTGTCACAGCCTACACACTAAACCGAGCGGAGAGAGAGAACAAGAGAGAGCAAAAGGGGGCTCGGGAGTTTGCTGTTTGACTGATTTTTTTTTTTTTTAACTCTGCAACTTGATAGGATTACATGGTTCTTGGACCCACACCTGTTAAGAGGCTGTTAACAGAGCAGTTGGCGGTCTCATGGTTAGAGCTTAGAGCTTTTTTAGACTCTTCTGTGTGTCCACTTTTGGGGATTTCTGCCCTTACAAGAGGAGTTTTGGGACTCAAGGCTGTTCTTTCCTGGCTCCAGAGTTTTGTTAAGACCTAGTCTTTAGTCTTTGACCTAGTTCATACCCTTGAGAAATCCACAGGTGTGGATTTGACATCATTAAATTGCTTCAGCAAGACAGAGCTAATGAAAAAAAATTTGCTTTAAATTTAATTTTACTTGAATTATTAATTTTTAAATTTCTTTCTTTATTTTTATTTTGATGAAAAAGGGGAAAATATTTAATTACCTTTATGAATATTTTATTTAAATTTTTACACTCACTTAAAATTGTCTGAATTACTTTGAAAACAAAATATTAAATTTAATATTGTGCATTTAAATATGCATACACACATATTACAGCTCTAAAAAAGTGAGTTTCCTTTTGTAGATGGAGTAATTACTATTTTTAAGTTAAATGTATTGCCTTATTAAGTTTCAAATGAAAAAAAGCCTATATAGTTTATATATTAAAATTTTGTTAAAAAATGTATTATATGTATCACTTTCTGTATCTATAATTAAAATGATGAACTGCACTTGTGGTTACTTTGCTAAGAAACCTGTGTGATCTTGAAGGGAACTGACTTCATGCATTGACTAAAAATTACCTTGACGACTGTTGGTTAAAAGTAATTTCAAAACTGTCTTAGAAAAGTGAAGTTATCTCAGAGAAAATCTCTTGCATGATTTCTTTGCTGATTCCATTTGGATGAAATGTCATTCACAAATTTTAAGTGTCGAAAAGAGTCCAAGCACCTTTTGCAGCCACTGTATATTTTTGGAACGACCAACTTATGAAATGAGTCAAACCGTGTGCGAGCTATGTGGCAAACAAGCCACCTGACACCAGGCTTGTGTGCTATTATTTGTGCAATTTTATGTCCATCTATTCATACACATTGAGTAATGAATGAAAGGGCATGTTGGGTTGTTGAAAGCAGCCTTCATTAAATAGTGTTCCAGCATGATTTAGATATTTTCCAGCACTGCGCAGACCCCGACAAATCCCATGCTATGGCTTGCACAACCAGCAGAAATAGAATGAAAATACCTGTTCAAGTCTGCCCGGAGTTTTTTTGCAACTTTTTTTCCCTTTATACCTTAACATTATGCAATCTGTGGTGTAGATCCCTGGTATGTGTGGATTGCGTGAAAGAATAAGGCAGGTACAGGAAAGATAGAGAATGCTAATGGCTTGTTTATTTTGCCTGTACGCTGCTATCCTTAAATACCATATTTGGATTTTGTTAGTCTCACTTACTGAGCCCAGACCCTTTCAGAGGGGTTCCAACACCTGTCCTGCCTATTGTGCCGGAATTTTCTATATTTGGCTTATAGTCAGACTCATGGGTTGGCACAAAGGGGCAACATTTGTCAAAGTCAAGGGAGAGAGAGAGCGAGAGACATTACTTTCTGTAGTGATTTAAAAGGCTGTAAAAAGTTACCCTAAAAAGGTCTTTATATTTAAAAAAAATTTGGCAATTTTTTTTTTTTAAATAAACAAATATTTAATCAAAATGCATAGATATATTCTTTTATCTATAGTTTTACAACATGTCTCTATAACTGTATTTTTGCAACTAACAGTAATCTTATCTTGGAAATTTTAATAATAGTAATTCAGATGGATTTGATTGTCTTGATAAGTAATCAGAGTATCATGATAAATAAGGGAACATTATGACTTTAAAACAGCCGAGCACTGATTGTTCCAAAAGTTTCATGTCCATTGGACGCCCATCTGAGCTTCTCTACAGAGTGAAATAACCCACCCGGCCCTTAATTGTTTGGAAATATTGGAGGCCCCTTTTCACCTGCGTGTGCGCTCCCCTCTCCCCTGATTCATTTCAGAGACCGTCCTCGGCTGCTGGAAAATGGCGTTAATTTTTTTATTACCTGTTTGACTCTCCAGCCTTATTACTGTAGCCCCTTAATGTTCTCCGTAACCGTGGAAACCAGATGAATAAACGTCCGCAAAAGAAAATGAGATGATTAAACAGGTCATCCTTGCAAAACAAATTCGCTTGGTCGAGCGCAATTTGTGTACCAAGCGCCTGTCTTAACAGTTTGCTAACAAGGGGATTGTTTGCAAGGGTAACGGGAAGAGAGGAAAATCTAGGGAATAATGATAAACTAGCTCTGAACATGAAATAATCTGTTTAGAAAAAAAGATCAAATATTATACTTGGGGGAAAAATAAAGCAACTTAATTGTAATGCGTCAGCTTAAAAGCCTGTGTGTGTGTGTGTGAATCTGTATGAGTTAGTCTTTCTTTGACATCTTTTTGCCCGTAGAAGGAATGTGTTTAATGTTCACAAACATGCACATTTGGCTCAAGCACACACATTACAAATCCTGCAGTATTTGAATGGTTATCTCTTATTTAAGGTATAGACTATACATTCTGGGAGGTATGTGGATAGTACGTGAAGACGGGGGACAAGATTCATGTCCTAACGGACTGTCTATGGAACACCTCCTGGCTCTGTCTTCGGACCCTTTAAGTTTGAATGTTTTTTCATCCACCCTTCCTCGCTTCCTTTTCTCCCATATTGGACTTGTTTTGACCCCTTTTATGCATATTTAACAAGCCATATTTCATCTCACTATGATGGTTTGGTCGCTCTCATCCCTGTAAATAAGAGACTAGCCTTTGCCGATTTAGATATGTAAAGATAGAGCAGAATCCCAGGCCTGAATTAAAGCTGTGTCTGTGTTCGCAGCGAGACCGCTAATGACAAATGGTGGCCATGCAGTGGTGATGTTGTTTATGGAAGTACGCCACTCAAGGGTGTTGGCTGTTTACACTGAAGCACCACTTTCCCTCATTCTTAAAAAATAAGCCCTCACCCAATCGTCTATTGCATTTAATTCCCCCCTCCCGAGTCAAGGGGGTGTGGGTTGGTACTGGATTTGAGGTCTCTCGGGGCGAGAGCATGGCACATTTTGAGAGAGTGCTGCTGCCCCAGCACTGGGGTGTGTGTGGCAGAAACTGAAAAGCGCTCGTGCATTATTGATGTTTTAATTTGTGCAAATGCCCGAGTCTTTGTTAAGTGATTATAGAGCTGTAGAGATAAGAGACAGGTACTTTGGGCAGAAACAAGAGCTGGTGCCCACTTTGTTGGCCTAGTTTAGGTGCATTGCTCGGCAAGGTTCAGTGCAAAAATGTCAACGTGTCAAAGATTAAAAAAAAAAAGAAAAAAAGAACCTGTTGATCTTTTGTACTTTTTTCTCAACTACACCTCTCCCATTTATGGTACAGTTTTATAGGTCTTTTACATCCCTTATCAAAAATTATTTGATGTAAATATAATAGAACTGACCTGAAAAGCCCCATAAGCAAATATTGTGTGTGTCACGCCAGCAGCTGACCTTGGGAAAGAATGCAAAGTTATAATACCTCACGCTAGAACAACAAACCCATAAAATAATGCTACACAAAGTGAGCTGGTTTAGGTAAATAGGAGTGAAGGACTTCGCTTTTTTCAAACCTTGATTAACAGGAACATGAGATCATAAAGTTTTCCATGACGTGTCTCATTGCTGTTGTAACTGGCAGACGGTTTGTGCCTGCTCTATCATTGCTGTGCACAAATAGAGTGATTCAACAGAAAAAGTGAAATATTGTAATTATGCTGTCATGCAAAGCACACGCACAAGTGCAAAGTTGCAAATTTTTCAGATGAAAATTATCACATCGTCAATAATGCTGGAGGGCGTTCATGTTTTAGTTTTTTTTCGCTGAAAAGGTGTGTGTGTGCCTGTGAATGAACAGAGCCATAGTTATTGTACACTGCATTTAAATATTTCAATTGCCCTTTTAAAATAAGGTATAATATCTTAAATATTTCAAGCATTGCAGAAATGTATTTTTAAGAGGCGAGTCTACTGTTGTGCATTGTTGTTGTTTGTTAAGGTAACTATTATTACGAGAGCTTGCTGTATAAATGTTATAGTTTAGAATGTGCATATTAAAATGATTAATTAGATCAATTATTTAATTTCATAATTGTATATTGCATTATTTACAGTATTATTTACATGCATGCATGCGTTTGTGTGGGTGGAGGTTTTGTCAGTTTTATCTAACTTCTGTTTTCACTGCCATCATATATAGCACATGTTCCCACAAACAGCCTTTCATCCTGTGGAAATGAATCAATGTGCAGTTTACTCTCAACGGCCGCAGCATGAGTGAGGCCAAGAGAATCAAGCGCATGGCTGAAAGCTCTCGCAGCTTTAACGGAGAGTCTGTCTTTCATCCTGACCCACACACTCAGCGCGGTGAGTGGATGTAGCCACCAGCGCATCGTCTATAATACACTCACAGCCTTATAGACGCAGCGCTGGTGGCTACTTCCACTCACCGCGCTGGACAGACACTCGCTACATCCCATTTGCACTGAAATCTGCATTAAACCGGTCTCATGAGGCCACTGGCGCGGTATGGGAAATGAAAAGGTATGATGTCTCAGGCGGGACGAGAGAAGGGAAGATGTTAGTTCTGAAATTTAGGGTTTCAGTTCGGTCTGTAATCTGACCCTACTTGAAAACAGAGCGGAACGTCCTTCGTATTTAATAGGTACTTGAACCAATAGGGCTGTAATAGACTTTGTGATATTTGAAAGCGGTATTTTGCAGAAGTAAAAGAAATCTCCCCTCCCCGGGGTGAAAGCTGAGCCTGCACAGGAAAGTGAGCCTCTATTTTAACATGTTTCTCTGTGACAGATGACATTTAGCCCATCTATTGGATCACATGTCTCACATTATCTCTTATTTCACTAAACCCAGGCTTAATTAATAATTGATGCAAATGATATTATACCACTGATAGAGAAGAGATACATCAAGAATTATCCGTGAATTTGAGTTTATTTCATGAATTTGCCTAAGTATAATAGACTAGGTTTATATTAAATCAGCATAAGAGAAGAGTGCTGTTTTTATGTAGAACATTTAGCATTTATATATAAGTTTTGGCTGCATTCTCTGCACATATTTGTTGGAAACTTGATTCACTTCTGGTAAGCAGGCTCTGTATATTCTCAGCCTGAAATGTATACTGTATGTGGTGTGCATGTTGAGGCAGTAAAGGTTTTATTTGGTTCCTGTGCACCTAGAATGTTCTGCGCTTTTCACTGGCTCACAAAGAGCAGCTATGTGCTGTAATTAACATTTCGGCAGACTTATATCACTTTGCCTCTATTTTGTAATCAGCAAAGGTTTTCTCAGGTGAAAATACTGACATATCCCAATAATTAGAGACTGAAGTACACTTTTTATGATGTGCATATTTCCCAACCAGGAACTGGGCGAGAGAGGGCTAAAGAGAGAGAAAAGATAGAGAGAAAACGGCTCACATGTTTTGGCAAGTTGTTTATTTATTTTTTTTTGTTCTGCCTCCTGTGCGCTTGGAAATTTGTTCTCTGTCAGTACTGAGCTGCCTTACAGAAGATGCATTAAAAGTGCCATAACTCGCATAACCCGGCCGGGCTAAAATCAATTGGAATGGATAGTTAAGCTGGCGCTAAAAATCAATGAGCAATTCATGTCCTTGATCATACTGTGTCATTTCTCTCAATGTTAGAGCTTAAAGCCTAGCAGAGCATGACCAGCCCTTCCTTTGCACATTACAATACATATATATATATATATATCCATAGTTCTTTATTTGTGTTCTACCTTTTTGCATATTTCTGCATTTTGCAAGCCAAGTGCACGGTTGTGCTGGCCTCTGCCACACGTAAGAAGAATATCCCGAGTAAGAGAAATCTTATCTGGACAATCTAGGCTGAACTGGTTGAGTTGCTATCTCAATCAAACACTTAAAAATAGCTGAGGGTCAAATTTCAATGATCATAGTCTTCTTGGCCTCTCAAAATGTTGCAATCAATTTGCATGGCATACCGAGCAATGGGAAGGCTACCCGTCCACAGGTCCCGTAATGGAGGGCTGGGGGCAGGGACATGGCCAGACAGATTAGGAAGATGAAAAGTCACTGTTTCAAAATAGTAATTTTGTCCTTATTAATGCCATTAGTGTAACAGTCAGCATGCATCAAATCAAAGGAGGAGAGGAGTAGCTCAGTCCCTTGTCTCGGCACTGTGACGGGACTGTGTCGAGAGTGATTTGAGCATTTTGTGTTGATGAGTGAGGGTTTATTCTCTCTAGTCTTCACTAAACAATGCAGCACAGCTTTAGGATACTTTTTTTCCCGGTAAAGCCTCGAAGCTTTTTCAAAATTAGCAAAAAAAGATATATATATTTATATCTTTATTTCTTTCTTGCTTTTTTAAATTTATTCATTGTTAGTCCACCTACATGCGTGATCAAAATATAAAATACATTTTTTTTTTTTCCTTTTTAGATTTCGGGTTGACTGAACGTGAAATAATCTGAGATTACAGCACAAAATGATATCATTCACATCATCAGTTGTGTAATTATCATGCAAGAACGAGTACAAAATGAAGGGATGCGAATGGACACAGTCATCCACGACGGGTATGTGCTGCTGTTAATAACGCAGGCCTGTTATTGAACACAGTTGTGATAAAAGATGACTACAAATGACATTTCTGAGTCCAAGGCCCGATGGAATCGATGTCTGTTAACAGGCTTGTGTCCACACGCTCATTTGAGAGAGAAACCTTAAAGTCACCTCCTCCCGTTCGGCATTTGGCATGCGGCTACAGATATTTTTCACTCCCTCCTTTTCTGTTGGTATAATTTGTGACGTGTTTGTGTAGCCTTTCAGAGAGCAGTTGTTTGGCACAACAGGTGTGGCTCTTGTGCCTTTTTTTCTGACTAATGTAGCAAAGGGCATTCAGTCACAGGGTGAATGCTTCGGATTTGAAGCAAAGACCTTCAAACCAGTTGTCTTCTGAGATAGAAAAAGCTGGTGAGTTGTGTACACATAGACAGTTGGCTCCCAGAGGTGAGATGTACTAGAGCAGCTGGGCTTTTTTTTTTTTTTTTGCAGGGGAGGATATTTTTCCCCCTTGTTCCTAATAAAGCATAAATGAATGTTTGTGGCAACTGAGGCGGTGCAGTGCACATGTCAGAACGGAGTGGTGCAGTTGTCTCTTCTAGAAGGGTTTAGAGAATTTGCCAGGCTCTCGTAAAACAAATGATTATGATATTCCTAATTCTAAGTTGTACAAACATATCCTTTTAAAATCAATATAAATAACCATTTTACTTGTAATATGATACATTTATAAATATAAACAGGACATCCTTTGAGTAAAGAATGTTGATTTTGTCCATCGTAAATGGATAGTTGATGTGATACATCCCTAGTGTCCTCAGTGATGTCATTATGCGAAGAAATTATATTTTGATTTGACTTCTTTACAATAACTACAATTAAAAGTATATTCTATTGTAATTTTGCTTTCATATTATTTAAGTTTTCGTCTCTTTAAGTATAACTCCAGTAGGTTAAGTACAAATTCCTGTCTTTGATTTTGAAAAGCACCTCTTTGTAGTTTCGTATTTGCTGTCCCTCTCTTGCTTTCTCTCTCTTTTTTTTCTCTCACTCACTCACCCTCTCTCTCTCTCTCTCTCTCTCTCTCTCTCTCTCAATCCATCTGCATCATGTCGATCTGTCAGGCTGCCAGTGTCTGTTCCAATTAGATTCCACTTAATACACGTAACCTCGATTAACACGCAATCAAGCTCAGATAAATCACATCCTTTAAGTCTCCCCCTCCGCCTCGGTACCGTTGCTGTGCATCACCCTATTTTCTCTGCAAGCACATACACTGTTTCAGATTCTATAAAGCCAATTTGATACTAGCATCTTGGAAACCTTTTTTTTTTCGAGTTAGCTTCCTGAAGATATACGTCTCAGTTAGCATTGAATATTTATCTTTTAGGGTAATAAATTTTCAGGTTTAAAACCTGATTGACGTGAGATGCATAATGTTTGGAGAATTATGTATTTGCGAGTACATAATTCAAACCATTTATGAGGCCAAAAAAAAAAGAGAAGAAAAAAAGAAATGCGTGAAACAAAACACCAAAGGCAATAGAAAGGCCTGTGCAGCACTCTGCAGTCTCGCTTTATGTCTCGTTTTATTAATCATGCTAAAAGTGCTAGCATTGACATGTTGAACAGATTAGAGTTTTAATAACATGCCGGGTTAAAGTGCTGGCGCATCGGAGAAGATATCCTGTCTGACGCGAACGGCCTGAGCGCCTCAACCGCACGGCCCGTGCCGATGATAAACAGGGGCCGGGTGGAGGCCTGGCCCCGTGGGGGCGAGCCGGAGGATTAGGACCTCACCTCCACATCACATACTGCCGAAGAGCTGCTCATTATTAACTTGCACTACAGGGAGCTGCTGCCCTCGACCCAGCAGACTCACAACTCAGGCCGTAGCCCCTGAATGTAGTGAGATTATTGACGTATACATATATACGTATACATATAAATTTCGTAGAGGTGCCACACTGAAGCAGCGATTTGTTTCTGTAGGTTTAGGTGGACAATGGCTGCTGGCCTGTGCTGGGTAAATAGAGCCGGGATTTAAAATAAATTAAGCTATGAGAAAGGCTCAGGTTGATCCTTTTCTTATCTCTAGTGCTGAGTTGTCAGCTCCAAGCCTTTTATGGGACTTTGGTAAAGCCCACGTGCACAAGAACAGGGACAAGTACCTAAGATTCAGCATTCCTGAATTAGCATTCAGAAAAACAAGCTGTTTGTAAAAGGTAAATATGTCAAAGTTGTCTAATTGTTCATAGAATATTTAACAAATAAGCAACACAGCAGCCCATTTCTTCATAGAAAAAGCCCTGTCCCGAAAAAAAAAGAAACTAGATTTCCCTCAAAGTTCAGATCATCTTTTTTCCCCCTCCTCGTTCCCAGAGAGAAATAGGGGATAACACTGATGAGTTTTAGCAGCTTCAGCCAGGCGATGGGCGAATATAATAAGTGTTTTCGCAAACGTCACCCGTGATTATCTCATCGAGGCATTTTGGGTGAATGTGGTGGATTTAGAGGCTCCTCTATTGTGCTGACATCATCACTCTTTAACAAGCTACATTAAATCACGGCTAAAATCATTCGAAACTCTTCTGAACAATGAGTGTCTGGGAAATTTAAAGGGAAAGGCTGGGTTTTTTTTCTTTTCTTTTTTTTTCTCTTGTGTGTTTGTTTTGTGTAGTATAGCATGTCAAACATTGTAAAATGAGGGAATTGGGGCAAATTCTCTTCTTCTCATTAAATAATTGGATAAAGCGAAAACACTGTTTTTCTATGTATGTGCAGTCAGATGAACAATGAGGGGACAGTTCTCTAGTTCACTGTTTATGTATCTGTCTTTATGCTGTTTTGTGTGTGTAATGAATGTGCCTTTGTGCTGTTATTTTGCAGCATGTGGTGTCACTGCATGATTTGAATGTAATCATATTTTATAATCTTTCTTTGGAATAACAATTATTTCTCAACACGCGATGTTCCACAATCTTACAATAATACAATAGAAATTTGTTCAGCTGCAATATCTGTTTTGTTATTTCACACCCAGTCTTTATTTTTATTCATAACTTTTTAATTTATTTAATATCAAAATTTTTGGTGTTTTTATATTGTTTTATTTGGTTATTTTATTTATGACTTGTATTGTACTGAGCATTAAAGGTATGCATTTATATTTTATATCTTACAAATCATTTTTATATCAACAAACGTTTTTATTTGATTTACGTTTAAAAACATGTAGATGTCAATTCTCTATTTATTTAATACTCTTTAACGCTTTCTATATATAGTATTTGTGCGTAAAAAAAAATCTGCCCAGCAGCATAACGTAGATTTGCATGAGCAGAGAGGAAATCCAGTGAAAGACAGACAGGTTATTTAGCCCTGCTAAAGTGGCCTGGTGGTCTGTGATCAGGGCACTTGCTGTTCTGCTGGTGCGAGCGACCCCTCGTTAAGGAGGCAGGAAGCAGCGGAGGTGCTGCAGAGCTGTTTAAAGAGGCTCAGCGTGGGCAGCGTGGAGCGAAGTGACAGAATTAGCTAAGCCCAAGTGAGCAGGGCTGGTAAAGAAGCACTGCTGGCGCTCTGAAGGATGTAGAACTGCTGCTCAACACCAGCCAGCCAACAGAGATCCAGTGCCCCCCTCCTTCAGGGCCTCCCTCCATCACTGTCTCCTGATGTTGCAAATGAAAAGTATAAAACATTTCAAAATGTCAATGTAAATGTAAATTTGAAAATGCGTCTTATAACATTTATCCCAAAATTAGTAGATTTTCCATTTTTATGGGGCAAAATAAAGAGGACATGATACTGTAGAGGGGACAGGTTGACTTTAAATATCCCAGGCCTGGGTTTTATGTCCAAGTCAGGGCATCCAGCAGGAAACAGTTGCAGCTCCTTGGCCTGATTTCTTAAGTGTCACGAACCCTCTGAAATGAAACTCTGCAAATAAGTATTTTCCAAAGTCACTTTCTCTCAGCATCATCACCAGTGAGGACAGCGCGAGAGGCGAGCAGCTGAAAGATAATATGTTTAGCGTGTAGACAACAGATCAAAGCTCATCCCAGTTAGTGAGTGTTTGCGGCTTTGTATGCGTGTGGTCAAGGAAAGTGAGGGCAAACAAAACAACGTGCCATGCGAGAGTCAGCACTTTGTGTGTGTGTGTGTGAATATTAGGGTTGAGTGGTGATGCTTGGGGACGTCCATAGCACCAGCGAGGGCCTACTTTGATTTTGTCATTATTGCAGGGCCCTAGTTATTTAAGCAGGGCTGGGGGTGGATTCCATGGCCAGCCCACTAACTGTGTCTGCATGTCCTTAATTCCTGTTGATGTGCAGGCCTTGGGCACTGAGTGTGATGGAGAGGACGCGTCACCAGTGGAAATTATTGTTTGGCCTCTGAATATCACATCGAAACTGCGGTAGTTGATGGCTGCTTGTGTGTCCCCGTCCTAAAAGGCTAGAGACCCAGGTTGGGTGCATTAGTGCACACCATACTATGAATTCATATTTAAGTGGTAGAAAAATGCAGTAAATTTATAACCTCAGGTTAACACTTAAAATTAGTTGATTTATTTATTTACATTGTTACTCACTGCAATGATTGTTTGATACAAGGAAGGTTTGTTTCAGTTTGAGGCAGATTTTTTTTGTTCCTGTTTAAAGCGTATTGTTTGGGTTAAAGATTTTTGTGCATATTCAGTTTTTGTCGGTAGGGAACAAGAAGTGAAAAGTCACAAAATGACTGATTTGCTGGACTTTTTTTTGTACAGGCCTGTTATAACTTTAATGTCAAGAATTAAGTCTCTGATGTTCAAAATAACTTTAAAATGTATGTATTATGTATTATGAAGGTTGAATTTTTTTTTTCTGAAACTCTGCATTTTCCCCCCAGGATTTCTTGATTAATATAGTATTTTTAAAAAATCAACATTTATTTGAAATAGAATTTAGATTTTAATAATACTAAATTTATACTTTTTTAAAGAATCATTCAACATAATATTCACAATGAACAGGTACCTGTTTGAAAGATGAGGTCGACTAACTTTATTTTTGTTTTTGTATTATTAATTTTGCTGTAATTAAAATGTTCCAACTTTTTTGAGTGTTAAAATAATTCTAATTTTAAAAATGCTTCTCAGGACCCTTCCTTTCTTATTCCATAGTATTCTGTCAAGCTCTTCGCATCTGATTTAAATGCCCCCTTAGAAAGATCAGGTGAACCTAAAATCAATCTAGTTATATAGAACTTCTGATTAGTTGACTAGTCGTACAGGCAACCCACCATCTAGTTAGTTTTTAAAAGTTAGTCTTGGACATCTCTACCACTCCTTTAACACTGAACATGTTTATGATTAGAGAAAGACACTGATAGAGACAGAGAGAGAGAGAGAGAGACACACAGGGCAGGAAGAGAGAGATAGAGTGAAGGGAAAGAAAAAAAAACAATCTCATCAGGCGAGAGGCCGTTTGCTTAGCAAGAGCTGACAGTCTTTGTGTATGTAAATGAAGAATTTAGACTAATGGAGTTGAACCATTTCTAATTTTGTGATGGCAAGAGGATTTTGATTGAAAGTAATTAAGCAAGCTAGCTGTAAAATTAATTAAAGCAAAAGGAGGGGGGATTTTTATTGGATTGGATAGCGATATAGCTGCTGTCAGGCAGGGGGACAAATGGGGGTGACCTGGATTCTCTGCCCTCCCTCCTCCCACTTGAGACTTTTATGTCACTTTAATCTCCTTAGAGCGGCTGGTGTGCATTTGTTCGAAATAATCAAGGAAATATGGTCAGAAATTGTCAGCTTTCAGATCTAATTTACCTGACAGCCTCGCGAGTGTGTCCGTGTTGGTGCGTATGTCTGCGTGTGAGGTTTTTTCCCGTCTCCCTCTTGTCCCTCTCTTCAGCTTTGTGGAAAATGCTTTTGACAGTTTTGAGACGTCTTGACTCCTTGTTGAAAAAAAATGACACTTGGTCAGGTTGAGATGAACCCTTCAGTGAGCCAACGCATCAGGTCTGAGACTAACTTAGTGTTTATTAGTACCTGAAGTGTGCACTTTTAGGATGTTGACAGCGCTTCAGTCCATTTAAGCCCTCTTTCTATGTATGTTCAGACTGTCACATATAATTTTTACCAAAACGTAACCAAATATTCAATACTGCAGTGCAATGAAGACACTAAAAATGATCAGTTAATCTGAATATTAGATTGGACTTTTTTCCCCACAGGACCTTTTGAGACACAAATACAAAGAAAGGACACTTTTATGATGCAATAGAACCTTAAGTTTTCTCAAGTAATTAAAAAATGTTCACATTTTATGTGTATATATATATATATATATATATCTGTAGGCCTTGTCCCAACTTAACCCAAAAAAGACCTCTTCATTAAGGGTCGTCATGTGGAGTAACTGCCCCAAGGAAGATCGGAGAAAAGAGGGGTGGAGGTGAAAAGCTAGAATAGGATCCCAGTGAGGCTGGGGTACGGACCGGTGCCTCTAACGGGATTAAACCCCTCTGAAAACACTCCCTCATCCTTGTCCCCCAAGAGCCCCCTTCCGGCCCCCTTTATCAATTAATATAATAAAAGGAGGAACAAAGAGCTTCCCTGCTCTCCGTAATTAAACTTGTCCATCTCTGGAGGACCGTCACTGCGAGGACCCTCTCTGTAAAAACCAACCAAGATCATCTCGTCCCAGCGTGAGTTGCAGAGATGGGAGCAGAAGTGTGGCCTCCCTAGCGCTCCCAACGTATGCCATTACCGTTGAGTGGAGGGTGATATTAACCCCAGCGGTTGCCCACCGAACCCCTCCATTATGACATCATGTTTTCTCCAGCACCTTCCGTCATGAGCTCTCAGCTCCTTATCTCTTCTGTCACCATATGCGTGAGGCTGTTAACAAACCTGTACTCAGAATGGAGAAAATCAGGCGCTTTGGAGAAGAGAGAGAGAGAGAGAGTGAGCCCGGGTAGATGGAACGCTTTCACAGCCAGCAGAGCTTTTGATAGAAATTAGTTTCACACAATATGCAAATTCCTGCAATTGAAAAAGGGGCTCTTTAAGTGACAGGTTGATATGTGATTAAACGACAATTAGAGCGCTGGAAATAAGCGACGACGGCGGGTCAAGTGCTGAGCTGCTGAGCTGAAAGGTAGCAGACTATTGAGGTAACAGTCATGGGGGAGGCCAGGAACGGGACCAAAACAAATTAGCTGCTGAAAGAAAAATGTTGGCACAGCTTGTCAATAAACGTCTAAGAGAGGAAAAATGAGATTCAGGGCACAGAGAGCATGTAAGACATGGAAGGCAGGTTGCTTAAGCCTCCTTGCAGTGCAAGTGTATACTAATTTTTTGACTTTTCTCCTTCTCCAAAAACTAGGCTGTTTAATGTAGGTACGTGGTCTATGTGTAAAGTTGCTTTAGTGGGTATCGCTTAACAAAAAGTAAATGGTGAGGATATCGTTGTGATGTTGTTGCTTATATGTGTGCACATTTGTTTGTCCTTTTGAGCGCGTCCATATAAGTAGATGCCAACACAATCGTTCTGCTATTAATAGTGTACATTTGGCTTTTTCTATCTCGCTGATTTGGGCCTAATTGGCTATGTCCCTCCCAGCTAGACCTTTCCTCCCCTACGGTGGGACTTAAAACTGTGCGTCGGAAGGATTGCCTTTCTCTCCAAGAAGGACATGAAAGGCCCATGGCCTGTCCTGGCAGCAGATGGCTGCGGCCCCTAATCCCCTTTGATGCTGCGGTGGGCAGTTGCTCCTGAACATCTCCTGCAAAGCCATGAAAACTTGAGCTACTTTTCCTCTAACTGACCCCAATTGTCAAGGAGCCGGCAGCTGTCAGACTTGGTTAGCTGTGCCTTAACTGAGACTGAAGGGCACAGGTTGCTCTCTCTCTCTCTCTCTCTCTCTCCTTCTCTCTCTCTCTCACTGGCTTCCTGTTTTCTGTCTGTCATTTTCTGTGCATTCCAAGGGTACAGTATGACTGCGGATGCTTATGAGCTGTACATTCACAGCAATATTGTTGTCCCAGATGGTTCATGTTCCACTAAGAGGATTAAATTTCATCACAGCTCACCTTAATTATCAGCATTACAAGCAGTGCAGTTTATAATTTTCTCCCTAATGTCAAACCCGTTATTTTATTTTTATTTTTTCATTTTAAAAGAAAAATAAATGCCATTGTCCTGATAAGACTTATCGCAAGCTTTATCATCGTTGGAGATGATTCCACGATGGCAGTGGACTATTTTAAGTATTTAGAATCTTTCCTCTCAACCATTTCCTCATTCTCAGAGAACAGCCATAAACGAGCACATACACTTCAAGGCTTGACCATCAACACCACATTAGTTTATATAGAGGTGTATGAAGAAATGATGGGTTTCTATCCGCTCGGATAGCTGGAAAGTGAGAGGAAAAAGGAGGGTTTTTTTTCATACTCCACAGTTGTTGCGCTAAAGAATAGACTTGTACTAAATGACTTTGATTAAATTAAAATCACTCACCCAAATGTTTGAATGTGTTGGCACTATTATCACCTCCGGTTCTTATTAATTCGGCACTCTAAATAGATTCAGGACTGAACTTTAGCGTAACCCTTGTCTTCTCGTCTCCCTTGCAGCTAGCTCTCTGATATTAATTAGAGGCAGAAAAAAATAGACTGAAATGCTCAGTTGTTACATTGGTTTGAATTCTGCTAGCTTTCTCAGTTGTGCATGTTAGCATGCCTTTCGGAAAATGTCAGTCTGAAGCAGCTCACCATCTGGGTGCATTTCAAGTTTTTTTTTTTTTCCCATGATGGGATTGTTTCAGGAACATTTGCCATAATCATTGCTCGCATTAGCTTTCGCTGGTGTTTACAGCAGATCTTGCTCATGGTGCGAATTCGCTCGTACCTGATCTTGAACAGATAGGCTTGATGAGTCGTGTGCAGGACTATTTCAAGACTGAAATGCGATTGTTTTAATACCTTAATCCACCTGTCCTTGGCATTCAGGATTTTGAAGAACTCTCCTGGTAATTTCAGCAGCCTCTATTTGAACCAGGCCATTTCATTCTGACCTCTTCGGCTGATCCCTCTTTCTCCTCCAGCCTCTTGACGTCACAGTTTTAATGTGTCAAAATGACAATTTATCACCCGACTGACCTATTTAAACAGTATCGCTGCGAGTGGACCAATCAGACTCAGCTGGATTCATAACCCCAAAACAAATATTTCGTCTTAATTAAGAGTGTCCCTCTTGTGTCTTCCCACACACAAAATCATTATACAGCAGTGATTTGACTACTTGGCAGGAAATATATCACTCTTGACTGCATGTTAATCTGTTAGGGCCTGGTTGTCAAACGAGAATGGGGGGCACCAGCAGTGACGGTTTCTCCGTGCATTGATAGCCCCCTAAGGGACAGTTAACCCTCAAATTTCCCCTGTCTGGCCTGGCTCTCCGGGTGGGCATTGGCACTGAGAGGGTGGGGGGGTGTGATTGTAATGCTTGTTGATGTACGAGATTTTTTTTTTTTCTGTGACGGACCCTCATTAAGTGCAAATCTCAATAGCGAACTGGCACTTTAGGAAGTAGAGGAAGTTCAAGCAGGAAAGAGTGCATTAGAGACACCTCCGTTCTGTCCTCTCTGTTTTCCTGATCTAATGTACTTTACGAGGAATTGACAATAGGGGTCAATAATTATGCATTTTAATTATTAACCTGGGTCCTTCTTAATTGTGCTTTTTAAAGCCTCTGTGCATGGACATGATGTTTTATTGCTCTGTTAGTCTGGGCAAGCTTTGACCAGACCTCTATCTTTCCAGACCTCTATCTTTCCGTCTCTATTTCACTGGGCTCTAAAGGTTTTTTTTTTTTTGTTTAGTTTTTTTTTGTCACACCCCTACACACAGCAAGGAGTTTTACAAATTTTGTGGGATATTGTGAACTTTTTTTAATGGAAAGTAATACATTCTTTAATAATAATAATAAAATATATATTTTTGTAGTTTAGGTCTGTTTAGTTATGTTATTGTTTTATTGTCTATTACTAGTTTTCTTTATAAATGTCATCTCTTTAAAACGTTTTATAGTTATTAAATTTTTTAAAATTAAATGTTTGATAAATAATATATTTTTTAATTTTATTATTTCATTTAGTAATCAAATACTAATATGTTTTTTTGTAATATATTTTTATTAAGTGCTGTCTTTATTTTCTTGTTTTACATCTTTTTTACATTTGTTGTATAATAAATCCTAAAGGTGTGGAAAATATGTACATTACTGTGACCCTGGTTTGTGTGCTTATTTGTGTAAGTGCGTCACATTTAGGCAACAGATCATTTTAATTAGAAGATGCATTGATTGACATGATGGCTCTGGGCACAGAGAGGGATATCCAACAAATACTGTCGTCATGGTGACCTCATTAAAAACATACATAAAGCCTAATTTGAAAAGAAAAATGGGAGCAGGCACATTTCAGATATCTAAAAACCATTATCATTGTCCTACTTTTGTCCCCTAAATGTTTAAATATAATAGACATTTATTAGTATTAACAACTGTCAATTCACACGTAAAAAAAAAAAGCCTAACGTGTATGTGCGGCCAGATATCTCTCTGTATTGATATATGCTGTTGTGAGCATGAAGTCAAGCAGAAATAGCTTTTCAGTAGGAAGTTGTAGTTTATGATCAGTCCAGTGTAAACAAATTGCTGCTGGTGGCTGGACTCAGACATAGCCTATTATTCACTGTGGGAATGTTTGGTTTGAAACACAAGCGTGTTATTGTTGCCACATTGATAAGAGAGAAGAGGCGAGCTGCTGGGGTGGCAAATATTGAAATCACTTTCAAAACTGCTGTCCTTTCTTCTAACCCACAGCCGACAGGGAAGAGCAATCCTATCAGTACCTGTCATTTCCTTAACATCAAGTGGTTTTAACAAAGTGTTTACAGCTTATTAATATAACATTTACAAACACCATCAATGAAGCCTTTGTGGTGTTCATTTGTCAGGAACTAGAGCTGTCAAGTGACTTATACACCTACGATTGTACAGTATACCAAACTGCACTTTTGTGCCGTCACAGCTCAAATCCACCGCTGTTGTGTGGGAGCTAAAGAGAATGGTGTAATTACTGTCTCTGAATTCATATAGTGATACATAAAATAGTATTTATCCAGTCTCCTGGGCTAGAGAAATGTGTTTGCCCAATAGACAGTGGGAGTCGTGACTTTAGCACCTTCTGCATCTCCTGCTGCATTAATTGTAACATAATATGCTTTTTCTACCCAAGTACTGTACCTAAACATGTTCTGTATCTTTTGGATGCATCATTACATGCATCATGAAAATACCATGTTTTTGGTCATGGTACCACAACAGTACCTTTTTGTGTTAGGCTTGTAATCTGATTCAGAAGGGAAGCATTCAGCGTAACCGAAACGTTAACGTAAATGTCCTTCGTCCCCCCCCCTCCACCCGTCCTCTCCTCAAACACACCCACGCGCAAATAAACATAAAAAGCTAATTTGTTAGCTACCTCATTTCAGAGGCCCGGGCGCGGGATATTGTGTACGAAAAGTAATGCTTTGTCAAATGTTGACACGTGTCGCAAACATGGAGCCCTTAGCAGAGCATTTATAAAGAGCGCAGGCGGCCAGGACTGTCAGCACATGAGGAGGAGAAGAGAAGCTTTGAAATGAGATTAGCCTGCTGCTCAGCTTCTGCACTCCTCAACCTAATAGTAGATGTGTCTCCAAAACACATACATAGATGCTTAACCTGCTGAAGTTCAGACGTCTTCTGTTTGTTTAACTTGCTCAGTGCTGTTTTCCCATTGAAACATGAAGTTTGGGAAGGACAAGTTCAAGGGCTTTTTTTGCTTTTTTTGTATATACATACAGAACAGTAGCTTAAAATCTACTGTAACCTAGTTGTCACGTATCATTATTTGCTACTTGCCGAAAGCGGTTGGTATTAGGGGTGGGCCACTGTCATTATAGAGAGATATGATTGGACAGAAACTTATAGTGCAATGTGAGACATCAATACTTTTGGTTGGGTTTAATTTGTCTAACTAATATAAATGCTTATGAACTACAGTTCTAATTCAAGAAGTATTGTCTTTTGCAAAAATATTAAGCAGGACAGCTGTTTTCAGCATTCGTATATTAATGGGAAATGTTGCTTGAGCACCAAATCAGCATTATAATTATTAAAACGATTTCCGAAGTATCATATAACACTGAAGATTGGCTGCTGAAAAATCAGCTTTGCTATCACATGAATAAAAGATATTTAAAAATGTATTAAAACAATTAATAATAATCCAATTATCTAATTAATTAATAATAATAATATTATTAATAATAATATTAATCTAATAATAATTAATTAATAATCTGAAATAATTAATTCCCAACATTTATTATTGAGCATAAAGCATTGAGTACAAAGACTTTTTTCAAAAAACATAAAAAATTATTTTAAATGGAAGTGTCAGTATATTATACATGAATATATATTTAATTATTACATTTATTTACAATTATTAAGTGATTCATCAACTTTCAGGAGTACACTAGGATGTTAGCCTGATCTCTAAAAACACGGCCTAAAATCCATAAAACTCCAATTTGATTTTCATGATGTCTTTAAAATTGGCCTAAAATGTTTGAACAGCGTCAACGGAAATGAAACAAAGGAAATTGAGTCGCCCCAAAACTCTTGTTAAAGATAATAGCGCACCTGTTATACGTGCAGGGCGTGACATAGGTAATGTAACCGTGTTTGTGACAAAACTGGCGTTACGAAACGGATTAGAATGTCAGCGTTAGGCCCGGGACTGTTTGTAGAGTGGCTGATGGATAGTGTTGGTCTGGTGCCACACACCTGCCTGTGCCTTCTTACACACACACACACACACACATGCAAACACACTGGCGTTGGCCTCCCCGGTGACACCCGTCTGCCACGTGTATGTGTGTACCGCTGAGGTGTGGACTCCTGTCAGGACCTCTTATTATTTCCCAACAATCTCTCTCACCTTGGACATGCCCCCATCCATCCATCCATCCATCCCTCGCTCTTTCCTCAAGGGTGGGGTGTCAATGGCAGACTGTCCTGGGCAAAAATAAATAATGAACATAAAATTGGGAAACAAAGCGCTGGCGCTCCTTAATACGCAAACACCTCCAATATGCTGATGTTTTTCTTTTGCACATTGTGTTTTCTAAATTGCCTTTGACTGCGTGCATCGGTAATGAAACTTTATGTCCTTGCAGAAAGGACAGCAAGTCCGATTCGGTTAGGCCTGGGACCATCTTCTCATGCTGGCTTTTGCGCGACGTATTTTTAATACCCCGGCTTATGAATAAATGAAGCCCGGGTGCTGTTTTTTTTTTTCTCCATATTTGTGTAAATTGCTTTAAAAGCATTTTATCATGTCATAAAAAAGTGCAATTGATCTGGAGTGCTCGGCCCACTGGACAGCTGTGTATTTTGTTAATGGCCACTTTGCTCCAAGCGGCTTATTAAAAAATTTATATATAAATGCTAAAATTGCATAAATTATTTAAACACAAAGTAAGCATTTTTTGTTTTGGTCTGGGGGGCATTGAAGAGTAGATTGAGTTTACTATAGCATCATCCGATATTGAGTCATATGCCTGCACAGATGCATATACATCACACACACACACAAACACACGCTCGCACGCAGAGCCGCAAAAAAAGTATATATTTTTTGATGACTTAGTTTCAGCAACCATGGAATGTCACCCATATCCTGGTTGATTGTACTTTCGAATTTTATGATGTTTTTCATTGATTTGTTTCCCCGGCGCAGCTGCCGACCTCTATTGAGGGACGAACGTAATCAGCACTGACGCAAATTAGATGGTTATTCGTTTCGAAAATTGACAGAAAAACAATAAAAAAGATGAAATGCTCCCAAATCAATAGATATAATGAAATTCAAATAATCTGAGAGATGAGGTCTCCATGGCAACTGATAATGTGGAAAAGAAAACAATTTAATAAAGGACAGGCACGCTTTGAAAACAGATTGGGGGGGTAGCTATATAGCGGCGAGAGGGGAGCAGATGAGAGGAGGGCAGGAGGAGGGGGGCAGCAGCAGCGACAGAGGGGAAAGAGAGAGAGAGAGGAAAAAAGACGGAGAGCGGATGTTTGTGGCGGCTGAACAGGCAGGTCCGTCGCTTGTTTCCCCCCGTGTGAAGGATCTGTGTCTATCCCAAGGACGGCAGAATAATTAGAAAAGCTTTCATGCCAGAAAGTGCAGATTCAGGTTTTAATACACAAAATTATTTCAGGGGCAGTGAATCGGAAAGCCATTTGTTGGTGACCTTCCTGAGGGGCCCCCTGGTACAGGGCAAGATGGAGGCAGTGTGGCAGGGCAAGCTGAGTTATGGCATATTTGTGTTTTTATAGTGGCTGAGGGAATGGAGATGGGGAGGAGGGCAGGGGGCTGTCAGAGAGGGGGGGGCTGCAATGGGGGCAGTGTGTGTGTGTGTGTTGCTGTAGGGTCGGGGTTGCTGATGCTAGAAAGAGAGAGAGAAGGAGAGACTTGCAGATCTGGCTGTATTTACAGATCAGTTGTCAGAAAAGCCATTTAGAGGGAACGCGTACGACCCGGTGCAATGACAGCAGAAGTGCCTGTTAAAAAGAAAAAGACAAGAAAAACAGACACTGACGGAGAGAGAGCAAGTGCCGTGAACTGAGGTCGTCGACTAAATAACTTGCTTTTCTATTAAATACAGTCAGCTTTGCTTTTGGAAATAAAGCTATGGGCCTCGACCCACAAGATTACCTCTAAGCTTTTTATGCGTGCTAAAAATGATTAACACATCTAACATGCTTATTGTCATTTTACAGTGACTTTGAACGTGGCTCGTCCAGAACTAACCGTTTTCTGAAATACATTTCAAGTTAGCATATTTTCTGTCATCGTTTTTTTAATTAGGCTACAATCCAAAACATATCATGATAGCTCTGCAAAAACTCACAGAAACTTGTTAAACCTGTCAGTGTTTTGTTTGAAGTATTAATTTCACAGTTTGTTTAATTTTGCTCAAACAGTGTCGTGATAACGCTATTAGCTGTTGGTCCAGGATAACATGTCCTGCTTTTTTTTTTTTATTTAAGCCAAACTCAGACTTTTATATCCAGTTATAGAGAAGCATAGTTTGATGTAAAACAATGTAGAACATTATGATTAAGTCATTTGACTATTGGTTAGCATTATACTATTCTAGTATCATGCATGTGCAGCCTATAAGTAATGTCAGTGGAAAAGGAAAGTCCTTTCATAGGAAGCCATTAAAGATTACAAAGACGCCTGTTTTAAAAATAATGACATGCAAAGTAAATAATGCAATGCGAAAGCAAAAATGGTCAGTTCTGATTCCGTGTCAACTTTAACAGCATTGGACAAGTTTCCATATTCAGCAGGTCAATGCTTCTGGGTTGATCAATCAATCTTTGCATGAATGAATTGAGAGGCAACACACGGCACCTCTCGTTTGTATAGAGGAGGGTTTGAGTATCCCTAACACACACACACACACGGCTCATCCTCCCATTTGAGTCCAGTAGCAGGTCCCTGCTCTCATTCCACATTATTTCCCCTGTTCCGTCGACACACCTCGTATTTAAAGAATGATTGTTTTTTAGCTCACCCTTGAAACCTTCCACTTACCATAATGTGCAGTTTGAGGCTGTCCGGCCCGTGATATTAATTTGAGGCTTAGTCTCAAATTCTTCTGTCTGAATGACTCGTCTCAGGGAGAGAGAGAGGGCTGTCATTAGAAGCGACAGAGGGTCCGGGCGGGCAACAGCCCCAGCATTAATACTGCAATGTGAAAAGTGCCCCATAAGTAGGAGCAAAACTTGAAATTCCTCGCTGAAGAATAGCCCAACGCCGTCAAATCTGGCAGACTTGTGTCAATTACTCAGAGAACAGGTTTTTTTTTTCTCCTTTCTGTTACCTTTTTTATTTTTAGATTTGAAATATATATATATATACATATAAATATCTAGTAGTGTCTAAAAAAAAAATTCTTTTAAGAATAATGATTGTTTTTCAACAGGTTTCCCTGTTATTGGGTTAGTTGAACAGATAGCCACGCCCCAAACTCAGGCCATTGGTTGAGTTAATCAGTAGTCTGAAAAAAAAAAAAGTTAAAAATGTGAAAGAGTTCTGCTTTAAAGTTACAAGTGTGTATCCAGTTTCAATGGACTGAGAGGAGTATGTGGTACAGTATTACTGTCAGCTGCAGGCACTTTCTCTCTCTCTCTCTATACGGATCTCACTTTAACGGCCTGAGCTCACTGTGACTTCCAATGACTGACCAGTCTAACTTTCTCCGCTCCGTCTCGCTCAGCCTCGTACCGCGGGAGATCGGCTTAAGTGGCCCTTTTTCTCTCGCTCTCTATCTTTCTTTCTTTCCATCTCGCTCTCCTGGGCCTGTTTTTCCACAGTGGCTGTGGGGAGCAGAGGGTGTTGAAGGACCCCTACTGGTAAAGTGGGTAAACACGCGCAGCCCTGACATCTGTGCTGCGAGAGAGAGCGAGTGAGAGAGGGAGAGAGAGAGGGAGAGGAGAAGGGTATAGTGAGAGAGGGCGAGTGCAGCCCAGCCGTAAAGGCGCACAGGGAGAGAAGAGAAAAATGCCTTGCTTTGTGGAGAGAATTCCTCCAAAGCAGCAGGGAGAGGTGAGACAGAGAGAGGAGGGCTGTCTCCTGCCAGGTAAGACCTGCGCCAGGCGCCACACACACACACACACACACACATACAGAGAGAGAGAGAGAGAGTGAGAGTGAGAGATGCTGGTGGCTTGAGCACGCTGTGGATGGGGTGGGCGTGAGGGTGTAGAATGACAAAGGCACTCATTACTTTCACTGTGTGTTTTGGTAAAGTAATACCTCACTATGATGTGATGACTGAATGGAAATATGAAGTTGAGGAGTGATTTTTATTTTTTTAGGTGTACAAGTTGTGTGTGCTTATTTACACGAAGACTAAAACTATTTTTTTGTAATCATTACGTTTATTTCAATTGTTTGTTTACGGGTTCAAGCAAAAATAACTATTTATTACATTTATTATTAAGTACTATATTTATGCTTTTTGTTTTGTGGTTTTCCATCGTTTAAAAACTTTCCCAAAAGCAGACATTTCTTTATTGACTAACTGATTAAAATTTTTGAAAAACGCATTTCTTCTGTAGTTTTTGTTTGAGCTTTTAGAATTTCACAAAGCCTTTTTGTATCTGTTTAAACTGCTTGCTTTGATTATTACAATTTTATGGAAAATGACAAATGATATTTAGGCTGTTTTTTGTTCTCCCACGTTTTCCCAAAACATTTTTAGCATGAGTTGAATTTTAATTTATTAACTACCTTATGCTGAATTGAATCCTTACCAATTATACAATTCAGTCTGTAAAATAAAGCATTAGATAATTTATAATAACAGCAACAGCTTTTTCGACTCCACAGGTGTGAAATATAAAGTTCCTAAAATAGATTCATTTAATATTCTTAAGTAAGTGAGTGAAATGTTTAGTCTCCTGTAATTTTTGTTTATATTGGATGTGGATTAGTCACTGTGTACTTTTTCTCTCAAATTGCTGTTCTCAATTACTAGCAAGGCCTAGTGATTGCTCAGAATTTCTCAGTTAGATGACAAGTGGTATTATTTGCCTAGCTAAGCGAGTGACTGCCTGTATCGAGCGTGCTCTCACGCGCTTGTTTAGATACAGCTGTTCTGTAAACTGGAGGATTTTCCACAGGGCTTCTGTTTGGAAGATGTGCTCTGTTCCAGCGTTCAATTAGATCTACCCCTTTTTGTTAAATAAATACAGTGTCTTTAAATCTAAACACACATTTGCATGAAGCTCAGTGCACTGCCAAGGATGCAATGTGCTGTTTCGGGCCTACTGCAGGCCTGAAAAGTGAGGCAGAGAAAGAGAGAGAGGAAGGAAGTTTGTCTCTTTTCCACCCTCTTGTTGATTTGTTTCTATTGCTGATGGAATTGAGCCCTCAGTGAAAGGTGAGGTCACAATTGAATTTGGCTTGCGTTTCCGTGGTGATCTGGCAATGGTTCCGATGTCCCAGCGGATTGGTTTGTTTGTTTGTGCGATAGCGAGTCTGCATGTGTGTGTGTGTGTGTATTTCCGTGCATAAACATGGGCACGGGAGATTTTACTGAGCAGATATTTCCCCTCTGTTTTCACTCTGAGCTGGGGGAGATTGATGACTGAATTGTTGAGTACATGTTAACAGTAACTGCTGATTTATTGAGATACTTAAAGTAAGTGAGGGTGCACCAACTAAGAGGGGAAGAAAAAGATATAGGCCTTTTAAGTTAATGTAGAAATAGAGCCTTTTTAAGTAATAATTGTGATTACTGGGCGGGGGGCAGGGAGGGATGTGCGGGCGCCAGAGGAGAGGTGTATTTGAGCACGCTGTGAAGGAAACGCATTTCACACACCGAAGAAAGAAATAGCATGGAATTGTATTGAATTTATAAAGGCATTAATTGGTTCTTTTTCACCAAGTGTGCCTTCATGCAGATATCCTAATCCAATTCCATGTCATTTTAAAGGAATCAGCTTTTTCATTCATTTATACCTCTGTCTCTTGTGATTATTCATCAACAGTTAGCCAGAAGTAATCACGCTCCCTCCAGTTTGATATTTTTCTTCCATCATCGAAACTTTTGCTTTGAGGGGGGGAGATGGTCTTGTGGTTTTTTTTTCACTACCTTTTAGGCTGAGTGAAATGTTTCCCCAGTTTGCTCAGGGATGACTTTATTTCTTAGCAGGGATTTAAAGCTACTCTGTCCCCCCATAAATACAACCTTCCCTAACAGCATGTCGGCTGTAACTCATTCTCTAACTCTCTCGCTAACTAAACTCATATTGCAGAGAGAGCTTTGTTTGTCTTTGTTTCAGCTCGATCAGATCCGTCACGTCGACAGCTGCCTCTTTCAGATCTCTCGCTCGCCTTCATCAGAGCCATTTTTTTTCAGCCATAGAGTTCTGACAATCGGAATATAGATGAAATTGTGATATTGTGCTTTGTTGGTGGCACTTGTTGATTTTCATGCATTTTTTTAAGATTCTTTTTTTTATCAGCTTGGACAACCAAGAACATTGTCATGGGCCTTTATAAATTGTGCCTTTTTTGTACCAAACAAAAATGGAAGTCAGTGTCCAATTTTTAACATGTACAGTTTCCATACACCTTACAGAATTGCAAAATGTTAATTTTTATTTTACCAGAATAAGAGGGATATATTTTAAATGTAAAGTCTGCAACACCAAAGCTCCAAAAGTATAAAAAAAATATTTACAAAACTTGCATAGTGTGTAAATAAGAACAGAATTGATGTGCGTACATTTTTCTTAATTTCTAAATATCATATATATTTTTTTAATTTAGTAAAGCCTTTAAGATACTTGCATGTTTCTCAGAAGACAAAATAAGTTAAATTTACCCTGATCTTCAAATTCTAAAAGTTTTCACCCCCCGGGTCTTAATGCATATTGAAACTATTATGCATTTAATAATTGTATCTAGGCCCCTTACTGTTTAGGATAAACAATGAACTCATTAACAACTATCACTAAACAAAAAAAAAAACAGCTGTGGATAATTCAGGTAACAACACAGTATTAAGTAGTGTCATAATTTATATAAATTCAAGTAATTTTCTCCCAGATTTTTTTTTTTTGGTGAGGTCAATGTTAAATAAACAATAACATGCATTTAGCATTTTATTTTGGAATTTTTTTTTTTTTTAATATTTGGCAATTCTGCAAGATATATGTAAAACTTTTGTAATGTAAAATATTTATGTTTACATTTTAATTATTTAAATGTATTAATATTTATATAAAACTATATAATAATATAATTGTATGCTATTATAAAATGTATAGTGTTTTTTGAATCTCCAAAATAGCTCAAAATGACCAAAAAACTCTTAAGCACAAAAAACTCTTAAGATTATTTATATTTAGTTAGATTAACATTGTAATCATTAAAATGCAAAAAACTGGCAGAAATATTAGTGGTGCATATCAGCTCGTACAGGGCTTCAAATATTGTTTTGACAAAGGGTAAAGGGCTGATGGAAGATTAATCCCAAATTTTACAATTTTGTCCTTAAACATTTCTATTCACAGCAAAGCTCTCTACAAGGCCTGAAGGTTCAAACATCTCAGTGGCTTTTAAGTAGCATCAAGCAAAACACCTAAAAGCTTGTGAAATCAGTGGGAATGATATAGTTGAGGGTGTAGTGTAAAGTCGTGAGGGATAAATATGTGACTGCAGAGAGCGACTGGAGCTCAGTTGTGGGGTGGAGGAGACAGAATCTCTCTCAGGGCCCCTGATCGGCTGTGATCCGCCTGCTGCTACCTTCTGTTCTCCACTGTTAGTCCCAGCGGCTGCTCTGAACTGACACACACAACTCCTCGACGGGCTTGAAGCCCTCTGATGTCCCACCCTCCCCTCCGTTCCACCTTCTTCTGGCGCTTTGCATTTTGTTGTATTTGTGTAAAAGCCAAACGCTGAGCGTCGTGCGGAGGTAGTTCCCTCTCTCTCCTTCTCTGTTCTCGCCGTCCTTCCAGTCCTCTGTTTGATCTTGCTATCATTTCCCCTCTCGTCTTCTGTCTGTTCGACACCTGAGAGCCAATGCTTTAAGAGGACGACGGCTAGAAAAATGTACAGCGGCAAGCCATCGACTCTGATAAAGCCGGTAAACAAGATGAAAAACAAAAGCCCACAGCAACGGTTTGAATAAAAGACCTACCTGTTACAGCGTCCATTAAGCGTTACTCTTCGCAGTGGTAAGACAGCTGAAGCCCTCCACATGCCCAGTGTTAATATTAGTTTGGTTGAAGAGAGTCCATAAGCTGATCAGTGGGGAGAGGCGCTCTGTACGCCTCAGGCAGTGCCAGGCCTTGCGTTTGGCTCCCGCTCAGAGGATTGATGTCTGGGAGTCAGTGGGGGCTCCACTGTACCTTTATTACTCATCAGCTGGGTACCAAACTAATTTGATAAAGCGCCACTTAATACACCAAACACACACACATACTGTGACCGTGCCTGGCACGCCATCAAGTGTGTCAGGCCGCCCAGCAAAAAATGCCGGGATGTCATTTAAACATGTCATATTATTATTTTTTGGATTATTTTTGGAGCTGGACTCAAGCTTGCACTACTATTCAACATGCGAGAGCGAACTCTTAGTAAGCATGCTTCTTTGTATATGTATAGATTTAATGTAAATGTATGTCATTTTACTGTAAATTACTGTAAAACTGATCGTTTAAATAATCATTAATAATTAAATAAATATAATTATTTTAACTAAAACTATAAATCACCTTATAATTTGACAAAATAATTATCTTCCGTCTATTTTATATTTAATACTTATTAAATGTACTATTATTATTGTTGTTTTTTAAGCCACCTTATAATTTACAATTAAAACTGTAAAGTTATATGTCCAGAACTACCATTTAATTATCTATTATTTTTTGTATATTTTATAATTGTATAATAATACTAATATGCTATAATAGTGTATATTTGTATAAATTTCAAGCCATATATCCCTGTTATACTTCACATTTAATCCTTTTCATCTTTCTATATATTTAATAATATTATTATAAATATACAATATTTTAATATCATGTAATATTTTACTGTATTCAAATTTGAATAACGTAAAGCTCATACTTATTATTATTATTAAGTAATAAACTACATTTTGCACAGCTCATACAGAGAAATGTGTACTTCGGTTACAAAATGATTGACTTTCACTGATGGGGGGGAGATAAACATTGTATATACTGTAGCAGAATGAGACATAGGAAGAGAAAAGTAGAGAGAGGAAGAGGTTGGTTTGGTAATTACTAACTGTGTGCCCAGGCAGTGGAGGACAGTGTGTGAGTGTGTGTAGGCCCTGGTGCTCTGATAATGAAGGGTTACTGTTGCAGATCTGACAGCGTTAATCTCCACATCGTCCTCGCCTGGTATTTACCCTGCTGGGGAAAGAGCGGCAAGCCCACCTGACAACACAGTTTACCCACAGCCAGACACCTCAGGCTCACACACACACACACACACACACACATGCTGCACCAGGATCAGTTTCAGCAGCCGTCCTTATCTCAAAGACAAGCCACAAAAGAAACCAAAAAAATTACAGGAAACATGGCGGGGGAAAACTTTTTCTTCACCTTTTCTTCAGTCTTTCCCTTTCATCTTCTCTTCCTCCCATTTGAAGTTGAAGAAGTACTGTTTAAGCATTACAGAGGTGAAGACAGAGGAATATGAATATGCATCGCACCATATGGTTGCACTTGCTCTGGGACTAGGTGTGTCCAGAAGGTAGAACCACGTTAATGCATTATTCTCACCTCAAATGATCAAGCTCGTAGTGCTGCAGCGAACCGCGGCCAAGTCTGCATGGGCCGTACTGGCTTTGAATGATGTGGTCAAGCAACTGGCCATCATGGACGAGTGAAAGAGGAGAAAAACAGAAAGAGAGAGTGGGAGCTGTGCTTTTTTCTTCTCTTTTTTTTTGAGTTCAAATGCAAAAACCCTGACAGAGCTGTGATTAAAAGTGATATTTCTGACACGTTAGGATGCACACAGGAAGTAACCTTCTCCAAAGCCTTCATTATTAGATGCATGACAGACCTGAATATTTATAAAATATGCTTTAATAATTGATAACAGCAATCTGCTACGGTAATTCATCAGATTTGCACTTCAACAGAGTATCCGTTTTCATTTTAAAATAATAATAAGTCGAATGCTAATGCAGGTGAAATGAAAAATTGCGACCCGTGTGTGGCTGAAGCTCTAAATGCATTTGTGCCATTTTTAGTGCATTGGAAAAACAACGGCGTGTTAATGATATTGCCCTCGCTGCTCGTTTAGAAACTGTTATCAATGTCTGTGATCATTTGTGCGCCACTCGTTTTGTTGTGCACTGAGCTGTTGTGCTGTTTACTTGTGTAGCTTCCGTTTGAGGGCACATCACATCTAAAAAATCAGGAAACCAGCCTGTTTTAGTGTAGAATACACAAGAAGCTGATGTGGTTTTATCAAAAGCATATTCTTTGTTTGAGTCAGTATGCAATACTTCCTCTTGTTCTTTGACCAAAATAGCACACACACACACATACATACGTTCACCTTTTGTAAAGCTTTTACTCATGATGATTTCAAAAAGAGCAGCCACAGCCTTTTTTTCTTCTTACAAGTGTATCGGTTTGCTTTTGTACACAGGTATGAAATGTTCTCACTTTCGAACTTCAGTATGTGTTCTTGCAAAAAATGCTAAAAGAAAAAAAAAAGAAGCTTTAAAAACGATTCTTGTATTTGTAGGTGTTTAAAAGCATGACAAGGAAATATATATATATATATATATACTACCAGCTGAATAAATTCATTAAATAATTCATTCTATTTAAATATTACAGGAATTTCTTATGTAGCTACAATATGTTCTGTTATTTTTAATGTTAATATTTTACTGATGCTGTGCATATTCATTACATGTTATAGATCCGAATGCCTTGTTACAGTTACAGTAAGTGCTTGGTTCGTATTGTTTGTGTTTTTTTTTTTTTAACCATTGCATATTGAGCTTCATGACGCTCACACGATGATTCAGATCTTTCAGTCTTGTCAGCTGACCACATTTCACTGTAACAAAGCCTAGATTAAAAGAGTTCATGTTTGTTTTAAAGAGGTATTGTTGCAGAAGGGAACTTAGAGAACTAAATTAGACCTGAGAAGTTCAGGGGACACCTGCAAATTGTTCCTCTGTGCATAAAATGTAAAAAAATATATAAAAAAGTCAGAGTCTGTGAAGCAGAGCAAATGTTTTAATGGTGGCCAGGGATCGAAGCTGTCAGCAAGGCTTCCTGCCTGGAAATGTAGTTTTTTTTGACAACATCTTCTTTTTTTCATTTCTGAAAGATGTGTTGGAACTATAACATGCAAGAAAATGGAAGCAGGATTTTAGAAATTTTCTCCAAAAACATTAAATGTTAAGAAATAAATATTAAAGGTTCAATGTTAAATTAAGCAATCCACTAGTAAACACAAACACACACAGTACTACATGTATTCACACACCTTCGTTTAAATAATTGAAATTAAATAATTGAAAATATATATTTTTCTTGCCTTCTTATTTGCAAATGATTGGCATGTTGCAAATCATGGTTCTTGACTGTGGCATTTAAACCAATTATATATTTAAAAAATATGCCCCGCCAAAACTTTGTTTCAACACCCTAACAAACAACTATCGATGAGCTCTTTAAACGTTCTGCCTTCTTTTACTAACTTACCCGGAGGCTTTACTGCACGGCTAATTAATTCATTCATTTTTTTTTAACAGCAAAGTGTCTTAAAGCCTGTCAAAATGTCTTAAGAGTCTTGTTAAAGAAGTGCCACAACTCATTTCTCTTTAATGAAATTCAAATGCTGGTGAGAGGGGGCATGTCTAAACATCTAAACAGGTTGCTTTTTAGGTTTCACACTGAGGTTATCTGAAAGGGCCCTCCTTGATTGACGTTATCTGGCTTGACAGCGCTTCATATCAAGGTTAACCTGACGTTGGAAGGCCCGAGAGGGAAAGAGGCAGAAGGAAAACTGAAGAAAAAGTCCAACGTCGTCCGGGTCCTGCTCCTCTCTGCCACTCTTTCCCTCTCTCTCACACGGCAGGTGGAGGTTTCTGCACTCTTAATTGATAACTAATCGAGCGGCGTGTGCTGTGTTTCCCCCGGAGGACGGCCCTAATGGTGGCTTGGCTTACTCAGCAGTGCAGCTCCGGAACCACTAAATTAAATATATCCCCACAGATAATGACTCTGAGTGACAGACTCCGGTCTGGGCGGCTCCAGCGGCCACCAACCTCTCGTTGTGCCCTTGCACTAGAGGAACTAGAGTAGCCCACCCCCTTCTGCGTCCGCTCCCCTCCCCAGTGTCCCACGCTAACCACGGCTCCTCGTGACAAAAATACATCTCAAGCAGTTAATCTGTGCAGATATCAGCTCAAGTGCCCTTCAGTGGCACGGGGAGCCTCTCCTCATAACCTTGATTCCTGTCAAACTCTCGCTTTGCACACAGACTGCCCCTCAAACATGGCAGCTCGGTCAATTAACCCCATGTGCCGGGGTCTGCTTCAATCAAACTTCCACCCAACGGGCGAAGAGACCGCCATGTACTATTTTTAAATGTAAGAATCTTATTTTACAGTAGGCCCTCAACAAACATTAATGGATTTTAAGAATATATTCAACCAAAACAATTTAAATTCAATTTAAAGTGACTTTCAATATGACAAATACTTTTATTCTGTTTTCACAAAAATATTAAGCAGCACAAAGATTTCTTCCAAAAACATAAACACATAAAATTGGATTTAATTTAGTAGGGATCCAATGAAGTAAAAGGACGAAAGAAAGGAATTCAAGTTTGTAATATTATGTTGAGTAAATTGTGACAGGATTTTGAATCTCAGACCCATTCTTTAGAAAACACTGTGCCAGCTGTGAGACTGACTTCCTTTGCAAAGCATCATCAGGGCACGTGCGGAGCCGTTCGGATCACCTCAGACTTTACTTTTCCCTTTTCCAGCCCTTCTGTCCTCAGGGGACGTCTTATATGCTTTGTCTTATAATTAGGCATCAGGGATGTATTTGTTCTCAGAATTGAAGGGTTGCTGCCTAACTGCGCTGCTTAAACAAAATATTTCCTTTTCCGCCTGTGCGCAAAATATGCATCTGCCATTTTCTGTCCATTGTCCTCAGCGGCAAGTATGTGCGTGTCTTTTTTTCCCCGCAGCTTGTTTGTTTTTGTTACCTGTAACGGGATGTAACTGAATTATTGTATGTGGCAGAAGGTTTCAGAAAAAAGAGAGAGGGAGCAGTCAAAGTAGGTCCTTCAAGGTCAGTCCAAAGACAGCATGCAACATGCAAGGTCACATTCCAGACTAAAAGCAATAAGTGCTTTATTGATGGGGAAAAAACACACTGCAAGCAAGCAGATGTGCAACGGACTGATTAATAATACAACAGATTTGAGTGAGTGTTTGTGTGTGTATTTGTGTGCATGCCCTCTGCATTCATATTTTGCTTCTCCAAAAAAAAAAAAAGTCAGGAAAAAAGAAAAACTCATGAGCATAATTGTTTTGTCCGGATGTGTATCTCCCACTAAAAAATTGATCCCTGCATGGGAATCTGAAAAATCCATTAGAGTCCATCAGACAAAAAAAAGGACAGAATGATAGAGTGTGTATGAGTATGAGCAGTTTATAAAACCCCATCATATTTTTACCATTAATGCACATGTCAGCAAACGTTTTATTTTCGGCACAACTTCTTAATGCAACAACTTGCTCTTAGACATCCCATACTGGCAAAGTTTCACATTACAAAACGAAGATCAAAAGCAAAACTATTAAAATAACTTTCAGAAAGATGCGGAATGCATGGTTTCTCATAACCTCGTGCGGTTCTGAGAATCTTTTTATTTGTTTAGTCATATTTGCCCTCATTTACAGTACACTACAAACCAGGTAAACCTGCCCTGTGAGCACCGATCCTCCCCTCTCATACTGAGATACCAAACAAACCTGTTTAAAACCTCAAATAATCTTTTACCTTCTAATTCTCTTTCTTTCACCTCCTTTTTCTTCATGCTTCACCTCAGCCTCTCCTTCCATCTTTTTCCGCTTTAAGCGGCAGTTGGGAATGGCATTGTTTTTAATCATCAGAACCCAGAAATTATTATTATCGCCTCTGACGCGGCAATTAAAACTTCAGGTCAGAGGCACAACGAGCGGTGATCAGCAGCGAAGCTGAGAAGTTTTAATTAGACGATCAGAACCATTAATGCACAAAAAAAGGTGTGCGCTGGGAAATTAACGTGAACGTCTTAATCAGGGTTACCGACTCCGAAGAGGAGTCAAGTGAACAGAGAGCAAAAAACAAATCATTTCCGCACCACTGGGACAAAACTCAATTAAATATGCATGCAGAAAATGGAAATTCGGAGCATCAGCACAGACCGTTGGAAAAAATACGGCAAATTCCGTAGACAGGGTCGCAGACCTGCTTATTGTTATTCTTGTGTAATAAAATCGAAAGAGAGGCCAGATGCTGGGGACCGAGAGTGTGTGGAGAGCAGGTCCGATGCTGACTTTTCCGCTCCCTTTCCCTCGGAGCGGTGGGGGACACAAACTCCTTCCTGCAAGCTGTAAATTAGCAAAATAAAAACAGAGGGGATTATTTCAGCATATGTGTGTGTCCAAGCTTTAGCAGGTAAGGAAATACCTGGGAACCCTATTGCAGTTGCAGCACATAATGAGAAATTGCATTGTAAATATGCAAAATAAAGCATAGAGGAATGGACAGGAACAGCTAACCCTTCCAGTTTCTTTGCTTATTTGACATTTACCTCATTAAGTTGCATCTGCAGAAGCCCCTGACAGTTAGAGGTCCTATATCCTTTACCTGGAACAAAAAAAAGGGCAATTCATACACATCCCAGGTCAGTAAATCTGTCAAAAGGATTATAGTAGCAGAATACAGCTTTTAAAAGTCAGGACAGAAAGACTGCTCTGATAGGAGGATCTTTAAATAATAAAAAATAATCCTATGCTGTCCAGGCCTGTTGCATGAATGAATGCTCCGTATTATCAGGGTTTTGTCCTTGCATTAGTCAACGTATTTTGAAAGTCTGCATGAAATCAGACAGGGCAGATCAGAGTGTTAGATCACCGCTAAGTCGAGGGATTCGGGTTTAGCCGAGTAAACAGAGTTTGTTTCTAAAACAATCGCTGCAGTGGATGCCAGGTGAGAAGGAGTATGTCATATCCCAGCTTTACCGTGCATACGCTTCCTGTCAGAGCGAGAGCGAGCGAGTGAGAGAGAGAGAGACGTAGAGAGGGAAGAACAGGACACGCCAATCTAAGCAGTCATTAACAGCCACTTCCTCACTCTGGTGGGCTGATTGCAGTCAGCACACGTTCGTACAAATAATGCACTTCCAACGGCATTATTAGGATTTGAAACACCACTTGATTGGGCATGATATCATTCCGGCACATAAACAGAAGCTCCGCATTAAACGAGACACGCAGGGCCCGGAGAGCCATGTTCAAGGCAGCTTTTCTGTCATTCCCGGCGTCCTCCGCCTCACGCTTCTGAAAAGAAACAGGGCTTGTGGGGCCTTTGATGTGCGAGCAGATAAAAAGAAGAAGCTCTCTCACTCTTATTGTTGAATCTGTTTAGAATAGTTTCTTGACTTTTTCGCAAAGGTTTTCTCCTTATACAGTAAAAGCATTACGGCAATTCCAGCTCTGCACTATTTCCAGTAAAAAAATATTGTCATCATTACAATAAACAGGGCCTCCTAAAGAAAACAAGCTTTTGCTGTGATCATCCCCACCGTCCGTTTATTATTCAGCGCTGACGGGTGTCTTCGAGGGCCTGAAATAATAGTGTTTCACTGAAACACGTTTGGACGCATCAAATCAGTGAGGTTTGCTGTTTGTTACACCTATTTTTCTTAACATGAGTGCCGGTCTCTAGAGTGGTGGGAGGGATCCCAGAGGAGAGGCTGTTCTTTTATCTGCGTCCCTACTGATTTTATCGCACTGCATGCTATCATGAACACAAACGACTTGGAGTAAACAGCGGTGTTACCATAGCGATCTCCATTGTTGGTAAGAGCCGAGGCATATCTATTGCCGGGCATGTATTTAATGCAGCAGCTACTAACTGGTTTACCGTGATCTTTTTCTTTATCTTTTTTTGAGCTCCGGAGAGTCTCATTAGTGCCCTGATCCGCTCTCATTTCAAACCTCAGATCTCAACTCTAGACAAAGATGTCTTTCAAGTGCACAGCTGTATTTTTTTGTAAAAGCGCTATAGTTTTATTTTTTCGAATTCTATTTATTGTAATATTTATGTTTTAATAACATACTTTTTAACATTTAGTACACACATGAATGTGATTCCATTAAGAAATGACTTCTCTATTCATATTTGTGTGTGTGTATAATTATATATTTATTTTTCATACAATATTTATATTCTGTTTTATTTTAAATGCTAAAGCTGTTTGCATACCCTTGAACTGAAGTGTTGCATTATTTACAGTTCCTAATAAAATTACTGGTCAGTGACAAATACTAAGCATTTACTCACAAAAGCAAATTTTTATTTGCATCAGCCACATGGTGAGTACTAATTTTAGATGCTGGGTGTTGACTATGGGTGTTTTAATTGTTAAAAAAGAAGAAAAAAAAAAAGAAACGGACATAAATTGTGGGTAATGGAATGAGATCGCCTCTCAGGGGTCATTTCCTACAAGGAAAAGCGAGATTGCAATGCAAAGGAAATCACTAGTTAAAGCGTGAAATACTGAGCCGTGTAAACAGTGAATGACCTTTACTGTTACGCCCAAATGACCTCAATCTTCCTTTGGAGGTGTTCTGAAAAAATACTTCAGAATTTATGTTTCCACTTCCTAATAGTTTTTGCAGGTGATATTTTTTTTCCCCTTTTTGAGGTTCAAAATTGCTGTCCTCAAATGGATGACCTCTTCAACCCGGGCCTTGCAATTGTCTAAAGTAAAAATGAGCACATCTGAGGTGTTTAGATGCATGTGGTGCAGCGCAGAGCGTGCATAATTCCTCAGCTCATTGTTTCAGAGAGGAAGTGTTGAGTGTAAATACAGTAACTGAGAAAGCATGTGCTGGGGGCCACAGAGTGCACGCCATATGTAGTATGTAACAGGCTTACCTTGAGTCTCTTCACTAGCTCATTATGCCAAAAAAAAAATATAATTTTACACACTGTCCCATTCAAAACTTAAAAAGCATCCATTTAAACCAAACTAGCTTTTGTATCGACAGCTTCATGTGATGTTTAGAAATAGCTCATCTCAACACAGCGTCTAACTACCAGCTAAAGCGTTCCACAGACCGTTATACGTCCCGCAGGTTTCCCATTCTTTATTTACTGCATGATAAACATCTAACGTTACGAGCGGGCTCGATTTTAAGCCTGGAAAACCTATTAAAAGTGAACTTTGCTAAATCTCTGCATCAGATTTGTGGCGAAAGGGTGACTTAGCAGTGAGAGAATTCTGCCCTTAAAAAGGCATCACTGGATATGGAAGGACCCAGAACAGCTGCAGGGGAAGCTGACACAGGGATAGATATTATAGATAGCACATTGGGGTGAAATAGCAAATGACCAGCCCATGCAGAATCTGCACATGCAGATTTCCACATAATTATTGGAATGTTGAACCGTGGAAACTCTAAACTGGAAATGCTCTCGTTTTGCGGCTGATAAAATGGAATAAGTCTATTGTGAACTGGAACGGTGTGCGAATGATCAGTTCCATTACACTCTCAACTGTGTATATTCAAGGGGGATGCACAGGAAGTGTGTACTGTATATCTGACTCTCAAACCACTGTTTTGATCTCTTAAATGACTACTGAAATGAGAATAGCTGTTTATGTGGTGAAAAAAAACTGTTAGTGTGGTGGTCTTCTGCACTGTACAGGCAGTTTTAGGGTCTGATGGCGAATTTGAGTGACAGTTGTAGAATGCTGAGCGAAATGAGGTGAGGTGAGGTTATGGCAGCTATTTTCTCTCTCTGTGTTTGTCACTTTTGTGCTTTCTGTCTCTTTCTGCTTCCAGATGTACTTTCTTATAGTCTTCCTTGCTCTCGTCCCTGCACTGTCAGAGTTAAGGCTCACATTGGCAGGACGCTGGGCCTCTTTAGGCGAAGAGAGTCTTCAGTGTCAGGCTGTCATGTTCAGGATTAAATCTCACTGTAGTGGTGGTTTGACACATTATTGGGGGTCTGATTGCGATCTAGTTTTTGTTCTCGGTTTGAAGGAAGAGATATTTCTCTTATTCCCTTTTTTCAACATCTCTTATAAAGTAAGTGTGAATGACATCTGCAACTTACAGACAATCATGTGAGGTTTTCTGTGTGATTCTCTATTGTTCTAGAAAAGGAGTGCCAGTGTGTATCTAAGAGTAACAGCAAACTTAAACAGGTTTGTGTTTTCTGCGAGAGGCACTGTGGTTAGCTTGAAGCAGCGAAAGATGGCGCAACCGTTATCAACGAGTAAACATCTTCCATAAATCTTGTTTTTAACCGCTAAAATGTTCTTTGTTCTTTCTTTCCTTTTTCGTTGACAGCTGAGAGGAGTTTATGCACTGAAAAGACCTCAGGAAAATCCACGATGGCCGCCAAAAGGAAAGGTGGCCTAAAACTGAATGCGATCTGTGCCAAGCTTAGCAAGCAGGTGGTGTATGACGGCAGTTCCCAGATTGCAGAGGGAGACTCCGATTTAGTGGACAACAGTGAGCGGGGCAGCTTGCACTATGATGAGGGCGACAGGCCTGAAAGCGACTTCCCAGAAGGCCTGACCCTGGGCCAGAGCCTTGAGGAGGACCAGAAACGACGCGAGGCCATTGAGAAGTGGGTGAACGGCGAGTACGCTGACGATCCACAGTCCTTAGATGTGGGCGAGCTCAGGGGACTCAAACCTAACAATGGAGACGATTGTCCCCTTGAAGGCGTCTATATGGTACAGCCCAAAGGCTGCAGCGATGAAGAAGACAATACCGAAGAAGCTGACACCATGCCTGACTCCCATGAGGGCAGTTATCATGAGGACAGGGACTCAGAGGGCAGCCCACACAAGGACGACAGCTTCCAGCCCACCACTGAAGCCCCTCCTCGCCAAGCCCCCTTCTCCTCACAAGGTATCACCTCTTACTTTTAGGGTGATGTCATTAGTTGCATAGGTATTTCTATGTTTCACTTTTGTTATTCTGTGTACAGTATCAGCGTTTTGACAGCATCACAAATTGTAGACATACAATTAAACAGTACCTTGAGAGTCACCTGATTCATACAGTAAGTTGAAGTTTATATATAAAAAAATATATATTTCTAAATAAAATCTAGATAGAGATGGATAGATAACAAAAAAATGGCATTAAATTAATATCTGATGACTTTAAAATTATTACATTTTAAACTTAAAAGTAAAATTAAAATATTAAACACAAAATAAAAACAACTTTTTAATTATTAAATAATTTTAGATGCTGTCAGTATGTTGGTTTTGTGCACCAAAAAACCCATGCAAACTTAACGCACAGTACAAATACCAGTGAATACTATTTAGATCACATTGTTCGGTATTTTTCTTTGTGTAGCCAAAACAAAGTGTGCATAAGCAAGATAAAATCTCTCCTCAAAGGCTTGCCGGCTCAGTTTTCACAGGTCTTACTTTACCTGTGTGCTTTGCAAGCATAATTACAGTGACACTTAGACAGGGCCACAGCTACAAAAGTGCAGTTCTAGCAAAAGGGAAATCTATAACATGAAAGAGCAACTGTTGCTATCTGCAAACACACTGTATAGAAACAATCTGCATCGGAGAAAACGAGAACTAAAAGAAGAAATTAATTTTTAGAAGAGGCTTATAGCGTATGTGTGTAGCAGCCGAGGGGCCAAGAGTACTGGCAGGCCGGCTAAGCTTCATATTACACCCAGGATTACACTCTGACTCTTTGATTTTCTATAAGCTCACAAAACGTAGCTACCACCCGGACCCAATTACATAGTAGACCAGCTCTGCCAAGACTTCCAGGTCTCTATCAGTTCAGGAGATTAAATCCTAGAGATTCCGGAAAAATAAAGTCTTTGAGTATAACGAGTGGCCTTTAAAACGAAGAGGGCATTTAGTGCTGCATTTGCATTTGCTGTCATCTTTCACAAAGTGATAACAAGCAAGCAAAATCTGCAGAAACCGACACAATCTCCACCTTAAAACCTCTAATGAACTTTCACCTCTGACAATCTCAAGAAGGTTGCAGCACTCGACAAAGGTACAAGACAGAAACTATGCTAGACAACAACAGGAGATAAGAGATATCACTTTGTTTAAAAGCCGTTTCTTTTCTCAGATATCTACCGAAATCAGGTTAAGCTGGTGCTTTTTTGTTAAATGCTTTCTTCTTTCAGTTTTTCTTCTGCTTGGTGTTTTTTTTTATTCTTACGGTAGAAACACGTATATGCTTGCGGCGTCTATCACAGAAGTAGGGCTAAGAGTTTCTCAGAAAATCGAGTATTTTCCGGCAAACATGAGTGCTTTGTGGTTTTAATCAGTCATTTTGTGTTTATTTCATGGTCATAAAGAAAGCTGTCTGTAAATATGTGTTTGTGTTGTACACCTTTGCTTTCATTGAGCCCCGGCTGCTTCTGCATCTCAAAATGAAGAAAAAGCGTTTGAAGACTGCAGTGAGCAGACATTAGTCACCACTCTTGTCTTGAGTTGTTTTTCCCTCCTCTCTCTCTTTGTTGATTGTAACTAGGGCATCTATACTGCCATGTTACTGGCTCACAATTAAAATATTTTTTCTTCCCTCGTGCTGCTGTCTTTCAAAGGCTGATGCGGAGCGCACATAATTATGCATATAAACATAGTGGCTTAATTATCTCTCACAACATCAGTGACAATGTAATTAACAAACATCGCAAGATCAATGAGAGAAACTGCGACCTTCAAAACATTTAACTCCTCACATCAGGGGACTGAGCAGAATCCCTATCAGCATAAAATCACAGAATGCCTTTCCCATAACAGGCAAATATGGCATGCTTCCCAACAAGACTAGGCAGTAGATCATATAAAAATATCAGTGGAATAAAATATGTTAAGTCATGTTTTTTCACCAATTTATAATTTTACTTATAAATAAATAAGTGTAATATTTTCTACTTCTAATAGAATCTAATTTCACTCCTAATAATTATAAGTTCTTTCTAAATGTAGCTTTTATAAATAACACATAGATCACACTTTTTTTTTTCTTCACTAAGCTGAAGTTAAAAGAGGCTAGCCAAAGATATCAGTGCTAATCGCCATAAGCTAATTTTATCCACTATTGATATATTTCTAGTGTTTTTTTTTATATTTCATTAGATTTTTTTTTCAAGAAAATACAGAGTTATGTTTTGAAGTCTTCATCTTACACATAAACTGTCTAAGTTTATTTAAAAATCAGCATCAGAAATGTCAGTTTGAGCAGTGTTGTCAGTGGACTCTTGATAAGTCTATATATATATATATATATAGATCCTTACATGTATGTCCTTATCATCACCACCACTGGAAGGCAGAATCACTCTGATTCTGATGGCCATGTTTGGTCAACAGAAAGGAGATATAATGCCCATTTGTTATCACACCACGGAGGGAAAAATGTACCTTAATTGCCTCAAACGTAGACAAGGGCTTTGTCACAGGCTGGAATTTGCCAGTATGAAGTGGTGAGATTAGGAGCACTTCTTTTTGTACTCTCCAGTGACATAAGGAAAAGAGAGAGAGTGCTGGGAGTTCAGCCAGGCAAATCGTACCTTTCCCCCAAAGCCATGGCTTTCCAACCACATGCACATGACATCATTTGGAGCGTGTGAGATAAGGATGAGGGGGAAAACTCATTTACATGCTGTTTTAAAAGGTTATCTCCTCTTAGGTCCTGGCATAATGTGTGCAGTTTAAGTCCAATCATTCTCCTGACACTGATAGTCTATTAAACGCATACAGAGCCGCCCACTGGCATGCTAGACTTCTCGTCCCGTCTACTGTTACTGCTACTACTGTTGCCACAGCTATTACTTTTCCTGTGTGTAGTACAACCGACATCTCTTCCAATACCAACAGACCGATCTAAAAATGATGGTTCACTCAAAAAAGAAAAATTTTAAATATTAAATTTACGCAAAAAATTGGTATTTTGACCATGCATCTGGTCAATTTAATGTTGTTTAAAACCTGTATAAAATAAATAATCTGTATAACTAAAGAAGAAAAACTGAATGGGTTTGGAACAACACAAGCTGATAAGTTTGGTTGAACTATTCCTTTAACAGTATAGTGGCTGCATATCATACAGATGACTTTTGACAATAATAATAATAATGTTAATGATAGACTGATAATGCTCAGAGACAGAAAGGGGAATTTCTGTCAGAAAATGAAGGGAGTTTCCCAACTGTTTGAAAAAAGGTACAGATGGAATACGTCCAATTACCAAAAGCAGGAGTGTCTTTGATTGCTGCCCTTGGAAAATGTTCAGGGACAGAGATTAAAGAGCCAGTCCTGGCTTTAAAGCTGTGTAAAATCACATGACCTGACAAAACCCTTCTAAGCAGTCATGACCTATACAAAAATACAGACACTGGATGCCAAATTTATGACTGAAACCTTGCTCTGCCAAACTGAAGATCTGGAGATACATACAGTAGCGCTAAATATCCTTCAGTAAGTAATAATAGCTCATTATTTTTTACAGTTAGTGTTTTATTTGTGGCTGATTCAGCTGTGATTAAATTGAGGGTTATTAATAAATGAGTGTACTTTGTCAAAATGTAGTCAAAATAACAGGCGCTTTCATGAATACAGTGTGCTTTGGTGTGACTTTTTAAAGCATAAGAGGCACACAAATCTCATCTGTTGCATTTTCTGATCATTCTGATCATATGTATATGAAAATATATGCAATACACTTATCTACAATAAATACATAATTTTAGTAACACTGATATTTTCTTTTTTTCAAAAAGTTCTTCAGCTAATTCATTTTGTTGTATTCTGTGTGTGGTACTGCATGTGGCTGTTTGTGTGATCAATAAAAATGTTTAACTTTAAAAAGCTATACATACTGTATATACTCTAAGCAAGACAGTAATACTCCAAGGCTGCATTGACTTGAGAAAACTCAAGCTGTAAGGACTGTCATGAAGCTCTAATCTTTAAGTTTGAGATTAAATGATGTGCTCAAACAGTAGAAGCTGCTAAAATGATCCATGGCAAAGCGTAGGGAGTTTCCTCTCAAATACCTGATACATTTCTCTTAAATTTTTCATGCCCTTTCGATCTCCCAGATCACTTTTCATACTGATGTAGCACGGCTAGGACTAGCCCCAATGCAGCAATGGAAATTTAGGGATTATTTTACATGCTGAGAAGGAGATGTGAAAAGCACGGGCGAGAGACCGATTTAGCAATAACAGAGAAATATGAGACCAAAGCTGAAATATTTTAGTATTAATTACCATGGCCGTGGCTAATGTTACCTCTAACCGTCTCATTTGCCCAGCAATGAAAAAGGCAATCAAATAAATGGAAAAAAGGTCTGGTGGAGGGCAGGGGTCCTGGCAGGGTGGAGAGGGAGTTTATCTGACACCTCTGTGAAGTTGTCATTTGGAGCCGTGTTCTTGTACCAGAGTAGCTCTCGTGACAGACAAACCGAGACAAGATGAGATTTTTTGCATTCATCTGCTGTGGTAAACACTATATCAGAGCCAAGAACTAAGTGCACCGGTGCCAGAGGGGTTTGTGTCCCTTTCACACTCACACACATGCACAAACAGACTCTGAAAGAGCAGTAATTTGGCCTTTATAAAGGCTGGTTAAGCAGAAGGGTAAGCTTTCATCCCAAATTGTCTCCTTTTAACCAGCTATCTGACCTTCCTCCAAACCTATATGAAAGTTAATGGTTTAGAATTAATTTCACAGCAGTTAAACTACACCTCTGCCTTATTCTGTCCGTCTCATTGGAACTTGCTGTTTGATTTTATTTTTGTTTGATAGTAGGAAATCTGAGTACTGTTTTTGTATTTTATATAGGAGAGGCCTCCGCACTACGCGATTACGCCGCCAACACCATGAATGAGTTCTTACACATGTTCGGCTATGATGACCAGCAGGGTCGAGATGAGCTGTCCAAGAAGATAAGCTTTGAAAAACTGAAAGCAGCTACCTCAGATCCCTCATCCCTGAGCAGCGAGGAGGCCACCCGTCGAGCTCGCTTCTCCAAGTATGAGGAGTACATCCGCAAGCTAAAGGCTGGGGAGACTCTGCCCTGGCCTGTACACACCAAGCCCGAAGAGCTCAATTCCAAAATGGAGAAGAGCGCTGCCCTCATCCAGCCGGCCCTCGCAGGGTCAGAGGGTCAAATATTTCCACCCGGAATGGACCACAAACAAAGCTCGCTCAACCCACCCCCATCCAACCCGTCACACATCCAGAACCTGGCGTCCCGCGCCTCTAAGTACGATTACTTCATCCAGAAGCTGAAGATGGGTGAGAGTCTCAGACAGCAGAACGGCAATTCCTACAAGCGACCTTCCAAATACGACTTGGAAAACGTCAAGTTCCTGCACCTCTTTAAACCTGGAGAGGGCAACCCTGACATGGGCGGCGCCATTGCGTTTAAGACCGGCAAGGTGGGCAGGCCGTCAAAGTACGATATACGAAACATCCAGAAGCTCATGCCTGGGAAGGTTGATCCTCCGATAATGCCGAGCGTTCTCCCAGCTACGGCAGGAACCCCAGGTACACCAGTCATCAATACAGCTGCTCCCGCCGGGGTCGTGGGACCTCCTGGGTTGCCCGTAGACCAGGCGGGCCACCTTGGCTTTAACACTGACTACATGAAGTCCAGCTTCTCCAAGACTGACTCCATCACTACTGGAACCGTCTCCTCAGTCAAGTAAGGCAATCTCTAAAAATTGTACTGAAGTGTTTAAACATTAAAATAAGAGGAAATTACTGTGTTTTTACCAATAGCCAGATGGTTTCAGATAGAACCCTGAGACTTTTGGGGGTGTCGGAAGACCTCTGTTGGCTGTGAAGTCAGATCGCAAGTTTGTAGGGTCTTTGTTGGCACACTTTCTATGAGTTTCTTGACCTTGTCAATGGTTCAGAACCTTAAGGCTGTTCTCTAGCAGTCCCTGGGTCATCCAGCAGTGTGGCCATGTGCAAGGACACACACATACAGTGATTTGTTGTCAAAACCACCCCTAAAGAGGCAGATTAACCCCAGGTCATCCCCTGCTGGAGCTGCTCATGTTTTTAGTCTTGAGTTAGTGCTACTGAACTGCTGCCACCTTGTATACAAAACGCTTCATGCTGAGTATAATGTGTTACATTATGAATTCCTCCTTTTAAGTGCTTATTTAATGAGGGTGGGATGCTAAGTCAAACCCAGACTTCCAAGTAACAGGTAAATCGATGAGAATTGTTTCTGAAACAGGATGTCCTAAAAGCCGTAGTCATTCCTCATACAAGAGCCAATCAAACAAAATAAAATGCACGCAGCCTTTTTCTGGCTTTCTGACACTCAGCACACACCCTCATCTTTGCATTTGTGCTCTCTCCAAAAACACACATAAATAATTTATGCATTCAAAAACATTTTTTTTTCCGTCTGTGCTTTCATTGTTGGGAGGCCATGCATCAAAGCGCGCGTATATACCTCCCTGATTCATTCCCAAACCAAATCGCTACTCCATCGAAGAAAATGTATATTGATAGCCCAAACTTTGAAATGGCTCATAAGTAAATACTGCGTCAGTTTGTTTTTATTACTGATGGAATGCGTACCATTAATCCTTTTCTCTTTTTTTTTTTTCGTGCTATGATAGAAACGGCCTTCCTCCCGAGAAACCTGCCACAGAGGACGTCAATGTGTACCAGAAATATATCGCCAGGTATGCAAATCCTCACCCTCACCAAACTTCACGACAACATTCTTTAATTGAGGACATATTTTCCGCTTTAATAAAGTAGGACGTAGATTTGCGAAAATACACTTTCTGTGCGGACGATAAATTACGCGTAAGCACGCCAGGTTTATGGACTAAGGAAAATTAATTGAATTAAAGGCTGGAAAGTGAGTAATTTTTTTCCCCCAGTGTCAGTTTCCCTGCCAGCACTGAAGCCGAACTCCGTAAAATCTTGAGCAAACAGCATAAAATGTTTGTGAAAACATCGGACACATTAGACTGCCCTGCGTGTGCCCGTGTGTCATCGGGCATGACTGCACAGATAGTTGAGACTTTCATTTCTAATATCTGCACTTCAAATGAAGATACTGAATCAACTAAATGACAGGCACTCGCGACTGCAGACAAAGCACAGAGATAGATGCGGCGCACTCCAATATCGGCTTCTGTTTCCTTTTGTCGCGCCAGTAGAAAGGTGATTATCATTTGTTTATTTATTCTAGCCTTAAAGAGAGAAAAAGACGCGTTTCAAAAGGCAAAGTGGCTTTGGCGTTAATGATTACTCTCCCAAGCCGTAACATGAAGGCCACAAATCAAAGCCCTGGCACTAACAGACACACACACATCCTTGTGCACACACAAAAACCCTCCTTGGACTGATTACATTTTGCAAGAAGATTTAATTAAGGAATTTTTAATGAGGCTTCTGCTGGCACTGCCAAGAACTGTTTTGATATTTGCACTGCATAATGCATAAAATTTGTCTAAACATCTCGGCAGTTGATGCGCGGGGAGGCAGTAGATAAGCCCAGATACAGTTTCAATTTCCGTGTTGGGAAAAAAAGAAAGGAAAGAGAGGAGGGGAAAAAAGAAAAATGAGGACTCATAAAAAGGGCAAATGCAGCCTGGTGTATTGGGGGGTTGTTGAAGGATCGGGGGGTGGGGGTTGGGGGGGAATCATCCACGCTAATGAGAGAACAGTCGTGCTAAAAAGCAGCTTTGTAAACTTGTCTACACCCACCTTCCCCCCCACAAAAGGGGAAAAAGTTCTTTATCTCCTCGCGCTGCCGCGGTTTGATGTTTAAAGAGCTTCCCTGGTAGTGTTTAGTCACTGTTTTCCCTCCTAAATGCTTTTATGTACCCACCATTGCGCCAAACTTTGATCGGCGTGTCTCTATTGTAACGGGAGATGTGCGGCAATCTCTGTATCGTGGCGATATTAATATTTAATCCACCTCTGAATAGCAGCGTGGCCCATTAGCCCCCTGACGCGGCAAGTGGGAATTGTCCAGAGGCAAAGTGATACAGCCGGGGTGGGCTGCCATCCCAGGGGGCTTCTGTGTACACAGGACCGGGAATGTTTGAGTGTGATGCAGAGGGGCTGCTAATGGTGGGTGAGTTTAACACGTGCATCTGTGCTGGTGCGACTCTGTGATATACCCTACCATAGCCTGCGCTCGAATCTCTTTTGTAAAAAATAAAAATTCGGCTCCCATTTGTTTACCTTCATGTCATTTCAAGCCTTCTGTGGAACAAAAAAGGAGACATTTTAAATGTTACACTGGACGTTTTTTGAATAGGGACTGAGGCTTTTAAACTTCATGAAAGTATATTATAAAAATGGACCACATTTTGTGTTTTAAATCTGAACACATGCTTAGCATAAGAAACAAAAACACATTTCAGTGTCAATTTTTTCTTTCTATTGTTGTCACTGAATCAGTGAGTCATTGAGACCAGCCCATGTTAGAATGAATGAACGAATCATTCATTTTAGTTAAATCAAGTGATTCATTAAAAATCACCCCCCCCCCCCCCAAAAAAAAAAAAAATCTGCTCACAAACTCAAGTTCAATTTTAATATACCTTTAATAAATTTCCTGAACACTTGGAAAGCAGTTATATATTCTACTTTTAATGGAGATCAAACTCTCCAGTCCTCATTGAGTGTAAAGCACACGAATACATTCTTTCCAATTTTTCTTTTTGTGTTCCATAAAGGAAGAATTTCAAGGGGGGTTTGTAAAGGACACGTAGGTTAGTAAACAATAGTTTTTGAGTGAACTGATCCTTTAAGAAGCAAATGAAACCACCCTAAGCGCCTGCCACCTCCCCAGTCCTTCAGAACACCACCCACGTTTAGCAGGTAGTGGATTCGCCATTCAATTAGCTTAATGAACTCAGCAAAGTGATTTGTAAAAGCAGTCTAGGGATAATCCAGGCAGTAGGGGAAAAAAAAAATTACTTAGCTTTTTCTCTACTTCAGCAGATGGTGCTCTTGGCAGCGGCGGTGCGAATGTTTATTTGTGTGTTTTGAGCTGTAATTGAAGGTTTTTAACAGTCATCATCGTCAGGGTTATAATCAGCCTGTAAACACTCAGGAAATGTGCCTCTTTAAAGCGCCGCCAATCCGCTGAAGACCGGGCGAGTCAGTCGGCGAGAGTGAAGAGGAGGAAGCCGTGCAGAGACACACTCAAACCTTTCTATTAGGCCTAACCTTTCCCTGATTAAAGCATAGGCTGTTAACCTGGAGAGCCGAACACTGATTTGGCAGGGCTTAAAGCACGAGCAAATGAGTGAATTATGTCGGGGGTTACAGTTTAATAAGAGTCTACCTACTGCCTTTGAAGGCAATGGAACTAATTTGGTGGAGATTGCTGTGGCTGGAGAGTGAATTGCAATCGTATGGTCGAGGAAGCGTAGGCCTGTTTTCTCTATGTGTTTATAGTTCCTGGTAATGACTCTGAGCTCCGTGAAGATGACTCTGTCAGTGTTAGGGCATCTATCAAGCGGAGATAAAAGGCTAAATTGCCCTTTCAAGATCAGCCCCCACATTGTTAGAGGTTTCGTATATGGAATAGAAATGGTAAAATGCTACTTCGTTTCAGTAAGCGCTGATTTTTTTTCTCTTTGAAACTGATAACTTTGTCTTACTTGCTGTTTATCTTTGTGCTCAATGTGATAATAATGTTTGCATTCAGAATGCTCGGCCAAAACACTATCAATGACACAAATATGATATTTCTGTCTGACTGTAGGTTCTCTGGGAGCCAACACTGTGGCCATGTGCATTGTGCTTACCAGTACAGAGAGCATTATCACTGCATGGACCCCGAATGTAACTATCAGGTGAGTACGACAGCCACATGCAGGGTTCAAAATAAATGCTAATGCAAGTAAACTCCTGAAGCTTTCTTAGTTCACCCACTTTTTGATGATGAATGTGATTTTCAGCCTGTAATTTTTGCATTTTTTGATACACCTAAACATTCATCTCTCACTGCTTAAAATCCAAGGACCTGGCTTCTGCAGAAAGTGCCACAACAACACCGGTTTAAAGCTCACCTTCCCTCTTTCCCCACCTCTTCCTGACAGGAGAGAAAGATAACTGTTAGAGGAAATGATTGAAGCGTGCCAGGGTACACACAAGGAAACAGCCAAATAAAACCTTATGGACAAGGCTTTTATCATGCAATCGTACTGGATTAGCAGGTTTAGATAGACGAGAACTATTTCTCAAAACTCAATCAGGCAGACAGCGGCATTCCTTTTTTTCATAGTAAATACTTTCAAAAGATGCCTCCTTTTTTTTTTCCTAAGGACATCTGCTAATACTCTCGGGCCACTCATAATCCCCTTTCACATTATTAATCTGATCCATTTCCCCAGAGTTGTCATGTTCAGCACAGCAAAATCAGCATTAAGCAGATCAGAACACAGACAGCAGCGGCTCACGCGCATATGGTGGAAAAGAGCAGGCAAAGATAGGCGCATTTGTCGAAGACATCAAAAATCCTCCCGCAACAAGAGCCGCTCAGTCTTTTCTTTATCAAGTCCTCTCTAGTCATAATCTCCCACTTCATTTTTAATCATCTGATTACATTTTTCATTATAAACATCCAGGAATCCTGCTGAAGACAACAGGGCAGCTGTTGCATCTAAAAGAGACTTATTCAACCCAGCAGGCTGCCTCTTGTTATTCAAGAACAATTCCTCAAACTGTAAGAAGAGTCGGCTGAAAAATCCCTTTGAAGCTGTCTGTTTTTGGGACTTGGGCTGGTTAAGAATTCATTGACGCCATTGTACATGCACGTCATTTTTTGATTCTGGATAAGTCTTTGTTCTTATAATTTCACTTTTACACTTACTACAAACTTGGGCCATAAAGTTTTAGTGGTTGTACATTGTTAACTTTTCTGTAATAGGCTTTTCTGTAATAGAGCTTGGTACCAGCAACACCAAGTTGATGGGAACTCATGAACTGGTAATGTTGATTTAGATAAGAGTCTGCCAAATGCAATGTAAAACAATGTAAAAACAAAATAGTAATAGAGCTAATTCGTATATTTTTGGAAATCCGTAACTTTGGTGTAATCTGAAGTTGTGGCAAGCTCGTTGCTGCATTTCCATGTCACAATCAGAATATGACCGGAATGTTTCTGTGCATGTAAAGGCGTCAGTGAAACTTGGCAGTTTAGCAATGACAAACAGGAGACTGTGCGCACCCTAGCAGAAAGGTGAGGCTCAGATGAACTTGTTTTTGGAATTGATAAGTCATTAAAATGTTACATGACACAGTGCTGGAATATTATCCTGCGGTTGCCAGCCTTTGCTCCACTCCATACCGGCCCTGCCTCTCCTTTCATGGCCATCCTGCAATGCGATGGGAATCCTAAAATAAATGTCCCCACTACCGTGTGGCCACTTCGCTAAGTACAGAAGCCAAACTGATACAATTTCCTGCTGTTTTCCACAGTTCCGCTCAGTGTGGCCGGATCTAGATCAGTATCTCTTTTTATTTGTTTGTCGACATCCCAAATACCTGTCATCACCGTTGGTTGGACATCGGCTCGTATATCATATAAATACAGTTCTCTTCTTTTGAAACAGGATTGGAAATGTAACACTATATATAGCCAAGGTTTAAGTATTTGTCTTTGTGTATTTATATATCTTTATTTATTTTTTATTTGCTTGTAAGATAAGCTTCATAGATGGGCAATGAGGTTTTGTGGATGATTCTGTCATATTTTTTTTCCTCCTGTTGCTCATTTATGTAGAAAATATGGATTTACATTGGAAGAGGCTCATTGATTTCAGCTACTCTTGTTTCAGTTCCTGTAATATTAGCTCAAGCCCAATTACTGCAGATTTGGTTGCCCTGATCTCTCAAGAGTGAGGTTTTTCCCCCACATCGCTTGGGTTTTTTTTTTTTTCTCCTAGACTGCTCCTTGGTGTAGGAGATTTTAATTTTCGAGGAGGGGTATTTTAGCATATTTCCCCATTATTATTGTCTAACCCTGCACAAAAACTGTGCTTTAATAGTTTAATTAGAAATGGAATCATATCTCAGACGGGAATTAAAAGAGAAACATTTTTTGGTTGCCTTGTTTGTTTGTTTGTTGTTTTTTCCCCGTGCACGTTCCAAAACCATCTGCATGGAACATGATTTTTCAGAAGCGGAGAAATATCGCAACTGTGATCTCGCATGTCAAGTGATCCATCTTAATTAGAAATGGTGAAATAAAATGTAATAAACAGTCTAGCTCAGGAACCTTTTTAAGTAGCAGATGCATACAAAAGGTGAGCCGGGGAAAATACTATAATGCCATGTCTCAGTCATAATCCTATGCTTTAGTGTTAAGAGAGTCGATAGTACAAGCTCTAAATGAAATTCACTTTCTAGTGCTTAACCCTGTGAGTAGGAAAGTGAATACACCTTCTACCTGCTGCTGGTGTTTTGCACCGTTCACCCACCTGGCTGCAATTTGCTGCAATGCTCTGCAGCTGTTGCATGAGTAATAAAATAACTCATTGCTGGTTTCCTTCAAAACCTACACACCACCTCCCCCACCTTACTACCTCTGTGTATCTGTTGTTTACAGAGATTCACCAGTAAGCAGGATGTGATAAGGCATTATAACATGCATAAGAAGCGGGACAACTCCCTGCAGCATGGATTCATGCGCTTCAGCCCTTTGGATGACTGCAGTGTATACTACCATGGCTGCCATCTCAACGGCAAGAGTACCCACTACCACTGCATGCAGGTAAACCACAGCAAAACCCCCTAGTTTACAAAAAAAAGTGCACATTCACTCTTATACAAACACAACTTCTACATGTACAGGATTTGAGACCATATATGAAATAAATTTTCATAAATATTATAAAATAAAACCTAAAAATCTGCTTTCTATGCACTATATTAGTGGCAGGCGAATGGGACAGAACTTTGTATGAAGAGCATATTTAAGACCGAAGTTGTCAGAATAAATGAAAGAAAAATTAAATGGGTGCACACCGCCTTTCTTTCTCACTCCTTAATTGGCATGGATAAAATTCTATGAGTTGTTTATATAAACTCAACATTTTTCATCGTTTAGTACCAAGTAGTGAGTTCTCACCAGTTCTGTTTAATTCTTTACATCTGCTTATTTTCAAGGTGTCACTTTCGAGCCGAGCACTTTTTCACCCACAGGCAACAGTGGCCCAGGACTTAAGATATATCCTCTCTTTTTTTTAAAAGCCTCCCTAACAGCGTAATTGTTATTAGACATTTCAGCTCTTGTTTTAACAGCGGTGAGAACAGGCAGATGTTGGCACCCGTTCTCCTGATTTACGGAGAAAAAACAGAGTGGCATTTTTTTCATTGTTTGACTGAATATGGCCAAGTTGCCCTGTTTGCATGGGTGAAAAGTGCCAGAGATGATATACAATTGCTGGTTTTAATTCAAACATTAGTTCATGTTCGTCTGCTGCCCAGAAGAGAGCTCCTGAGTGCTGCTGTTGAGTAACAGAGCCTTTCAAACTGAACTAAGTGACAGTCTCCCTGAACAACCCCCCTGCCACTTTTCCTAAAACAGATACCTCTAATATAGACTTAAAACCTTAAATGGAAGAAGGTTTCAACCACAAGCCACCTCACCATGCTGCTTCTGCATGCCACATATTGCAAATCACAAAAAAAAGTCCTGTCTTTTATCTCTTTGAAGCTGTTTTCATGAAACGCACACCTGTTTTTTCGGGTAAAGGGTTTGCTTTTCATATTTTATGAGTTGTTGTCTCAAGAGTACATTTTTAACAAAGCTCAGATCTTGAGAAAATGTTTCCTGTTCATTTTTTTAGGTCACCTGTTTCTTTGCTCCCCACATTGAGTTCACCAAACTGAGCTATTTTTGTGTCACATCTCGAGTTGTTGTTTTCATGTCCCTGCAGACTACTAGAGCTCAAGCACCAAGCCACTGTTTCATACCGAGCATATTTCATCCAGTGCAACAAACTGAAACTCACACATGGTGTTTATTTCCAAACCGTGCAAACGCTTTGTGTCATGAAAGCACTTTTTTTCATTTCCTGGCTGTCAGGTGGGCTGCAACAAGGTGTACACAAGCACTTCTGATGTCATGACTCATGAGAACTTCCATAAGAAAAATGCACAGCTGATCAACGATGGCTTCCAGAGGTTCCGGGCCACTGAGGATTGTGGGACGGTAGGGTGCCAGTTCTACGGGCAGAAGACCACACACTTCCACTGCAGGTACGATGGCTGCTCAAACTCAATTCTAATGTGTGTTAATTGGCGTTTAAGAGTTTAATCCTTCACCTTTCCACCTCTCAGACGCCCAGGCTGTACCTTCACTTTCAAGAACAAGTGTGACATCGAGAAGCACAAGAGCTATCACATCAAAGACGATGCTTACGCCAAGGACGGCTTCAAGAAGTTTTACAAATATGAGGAATGCAAGTACGAAGGCTGTGTCTACAGCAAGGCCACCAACCATTTTCACTGCATACGCCAAGGCTGCGGCTTCACTTTTACCTCCACCAGCCAGATGACCTCACACAAGCGCAAGCACGAGCGCCGCCACATTCGCTCCTCGGGCGTACTGGGCCTCACTTCCTCCTTCCTGTTGCCCAAAGAGGAGCTAGAAGAGTCTAGCAATGATGACCTCATGGATTACTCAGCCATTAGCAGCAAGAACTCAAGCTTAAGTGCTTCTCCAACAACCCAGCAGTCCTCCACCGTACCGCACATGCTGCCCACTCCCACCACCACCATGTCCTCTAGCCACATTGTCAAGCCCACCGCCGCTCTGCCTCCAGCCAGCCGTATTTCCACCCTGCTGTCACAGGCTCTGCCCAGCAATGTGCCCATGGCCCTAGCACTGTCCAACAGTGCAATGGCAAGTGCTTCCAACCCCTTCTTCCCCCTTATTCCCAGAATGCCCATGTCACTCACACCCGCTACCGCCGGTCTAATCTCCGCCGCCAGCTCTGGAGGTCACTCCATGCCCAGCGATTCTCTACCCCACACCTCCACCCCGACTGGGGACCCAGCCGCTGCTACTGTAGCATCCACACCGACTTCTTTTGCTGCATCATCTATTATGGAGAAGATGTCAGCCAGCAAGGGTCTAATATCGCCCATGATGGCCCGACTGGCAGCCGCTGCCCTGAAGCCCTCCAGTAACCCAGATGCAGGTTTGTTTATGTCATACTGTATCATTCATTTGTAAGATGAAATCTCAACTGGTGGGTTACACACAGTAATTTTAACATTTATTATTTTAACTATGAATTTAAATATTAGTCATTAGCAATAAATATTATTATAATTAGAATGAATAATTATTAAAATCTTAATATTAGTTTAAAATCTGGTCAAAATTGATAAACCAATAATTATATTTATATTATGGCTGATAACCGATAAATTACTGATTTTATGATTCTAAAAGATATTTCAACTAATAAGTGGCAGATATTGATATTGAATTTAATTTTTTATTAAATGACTGAAAACTTGAAAATGAATATTAAATGCTTCTTTAATTGTTGACTTTAATTTTATTATTTGTATGATATAATTTCAGTGTAGTTTTTAATGTTATCTATATAATATTAAAAAACAAAATGTAATAACAATTAAAATATTGTTATTAATTACAGTTCTGGCCAGTACAGATAAGCCAATATTTATTTTCTTATTATAAATTTTAAAGATTTCCAGTATTACATTTTTAGTTTTGTTTAAATAAATTAAAATTAAAGACTTAAAAACTCAACTCATTTTAAATTCTACTTAGTTAATTTAGGCTTTACAACATTGTCACATACATTGTGAGAAAATGCATATTCATTTTGAAACTAATACTGACAAATAAAAAAAAAAGTCCCCATTATCGGCTGATTAAAAAAGATTCCAGGAGTGAAAAAAAATACTATTTTTAAAAAGATACTTTGTCATTTTTTTTTGTTTAATCATGAGAACATTAGTTCTCTGGGTCACTCTGACTATGTTTCTCTTTCTCCGTACCTATCCGTCAGTGAAAGGGCACTTTCAGGTCATCTGCTCATTCTATCCACAGACGCTGTTCAAATCTCTGATTTCAGGATTAGGGCAAAATATTAAAGGGCTGGTTTGCTGCTCTAGTCTTGTTATTGCAGCGATCATTGTCATGATACCCACAATCCATTAGCAGATAAGTGCTGAACTAGTGAGTGGGCTCTGTAAAGCTGCCTCTAATAGCATTCTCAGGAGGATCCCAGGGCCTGTGTTCTACATGCTTCCTCATCACCGGCCTCTTATCTGAGCGTGCACTCGTTCCAACCAAATGGAGCCTGAATAATATTAAGTTGAGAAATTGGAGGTACAAAGCAGCTTTTTATATGCACTCTGATATAGAGGAAGAAATATCAGAAACTGTTGAAGCAGAAATGACTCAGCGCTCCAGAGAGGGGGATGTGTGGATGTGCTGGTGTGTATATAAAAGCACTACTCGTTTCAGTATGAAAACACTGATGGGGAGTCTGTGAAGTCTCTTACTCTTTAGGCATTTTAGGCAACGAGTAAAAGGCTTTTCTTACAAAAAATGTACCGTGAGGCGTCACGGTACTGCACTTCAATAAATACCACGGTACTGAATGATTACCATACTTAATGTTTACTGTATATGATACTGAAGGCACTAAAAGAACACAGTATGATAAGTCTCCCTATTTGTGGAAGATCCTTAATTTTTTTGGGTTGTTATAAGGCCGTAACAACCTTTGCTGGAACAGATCGTCTCATAAAAACTTCTACAAGCATGAAAGAAGGCAAATAAAGCAAGCATGTGCTCATGTTTGAGCACCTTGCATTTAGTTTTGGTAACTTCGAGAAAAGTAGAGAAAGAAAATCCCCTACTAGACAGAATTGAGAGTGCAGATCATAATGTGGCATTGCTAATTTTACACGTTTGCTCAGAAAAGACGTGTGAACAGGACATTTGGGTAAAATTTGAAGAGGATGTGGTCAGAGCTCAGCGTTAGAAAAGAGAGAACGATGTTTACTGCGGCTATTTTCAAACAGCTTTGTTGTTTTTTTCAAACTCTTTTTTTTAGTCAAGGGCCAGTTTGCAAAGAAAACACATCTCAGTCTGACTGTGTAAAAAGAGTAGCTTGCTAATTTGTTCAGGTGGTGTTATTTCCTAGTTGAATACTCCCTTTTTTTTTTTTTTTTTTAATCCACGTTCACCCCCCGAGTATTTCGGAGGATCTTGAAATCTGAGGGGTTCGCTAATTAGACACCCAGTACAAATGATCTTTCATGAGTTCAGTAACTTCGTTGAGGTAATTACACAGTACAACATTATTCTTGGATAATATCCAGAAAAACACAGCGTCGTGAGCATGTGCGTTTTTTCCCTCCTCGCTCTCTTAGATCATCACCGATTTTTGTCATAGAAACTGCAAAGCTGAAGGTTTAATGACTCTCTCCTCACATGGTCGTTATTTAAACGTCCCTTGTTAACGTCAGGCAGTTTATACCCAGAAAAAAACGAGAAAGTAGAAAGTGAGTGCTTTGTAGCGGGCCGATGTAGGGCAGAGTCATTTATGGACAGGCGGGGAGGTTAATATCTGTACAAAGTACTTCTCACACATAAAGACCGCAGATTTGTATGGATTGGAGGTGGACGAACTAGACTAGTTTAAGGTGAAAAGACAGCCAGTAATTAGTCAACTGAGCGTCACACAGCAGAAGACTGAAAATAGGGCTGGAATGAGCTACCAACTTTATTAGAATGTGATGCGCCTAAAGCTGACACATCACAATGTGTCATTAGTTCACCTCCATAACCAACACACAGAGTCAAATCACACGTGTCAGAATGCTTAGAGTGACAATATCTGATAAACTCGTGTTTTGACCCAAAGGAGTTTCTTCTTCTTTCTCTTTCTATTTCACATGGTTAAATGCCATGTCCTCTGAACTGTAGACCAAGGGCAGGGTGGATGCTAGCTGTCACTTTTCCTCAGCAGGGCCCGTTTCTTCACCAACATCCACCCTGACCTCGCAATCACTGCTGATGCACTCAGCGCTCCATCTTTGTGCCTTGAACTCCTTGCCGTTTTTTAATAAAATACCACTTAGTGGCTACCAAAAGCCCGGCTTTCTCTGTATAGCCTGAGGACAAATTAATATTTCAATCATTTGGGGATTGGAGGAAAAGCCAGGTCGCATTCCCGTCAGCGTCCCTCCCGCCTTCTTCCTCCTCTCCACGTCGTCTGCATACCTATTTTGAAAATCCGATCGAGAGGTCACGCTATTTGAACCGATCTGATTGGCTGTCACCTCTAATCTGACGGACAAGCAGATGTTCCTTTCGGGCATGCTCAGTGGCGTCCGTCGACGGGCCAGCAAGGACATGTGGCAACGGCAGGGAGGGGCGGGCAGTCTGAATCTGCCACTTTCCCTTAGCATTAGCATGCCTCTTAATGACCAGTTAAGAGGCAGGGCCACAAATGAGTTGTGACAAGCACTGCTGAAAACGGAGTCTTTTTCCCTCATTCCTGCTGCCTCTCAATCAACATTTAAACGCCTTGACGGCCTGACATAATTCTGCAATAATTATCACTCCTGGTCTTCTCCTTGGCCGGGACAGAAGTCAGATTGGATCTCATCACGGTGGAATAATGCTGACCAACAATAACTTTGTTTTTCTCCTCCTCGCTCCTCAGGGATGGGGCAGCCGACTCAGACAGGCCGGTTTAATCCAGTCGAGGTGAAGCAGGAGCCGGTGGACGGCGCCTCTGCGGCCCCTCAGGAATCCATCCAGGAGCACAGCCTGGACCTGAGCAAGAAAGACCACAGGTATCCCATCATCATCATCATCCTCCCCCTCTCGGCTCGCGCCCAGGCCCGCCCCACCATGATTTATCTCTCGAATAATGCCGTATTGTGTTAATTAGTGTGAGTGCTCTTGTTAAAACCCCCTTCACAAGGTGGGTCTGTGGAGTGATCAAGGAGGACGAGATTTACACGCTCCCTCCTTCTCCCAGCGCCAGGGCCTCCTTTGAGGAAATCCATCATACGAATGCAAAAATTCTCCCATAATGCCCTCTTTTCATAATGCACATCAACTATGAGGCATGACATGTTTGCACATTCATTTAGATGAAAGTGTGTTTGCATAAACCCTAATTTCCAGGCTCGTTCGCTTTTTTTTCTTCATTGTATATTCACAATCTCGGATAAATTATAATATTTACTGTTCTCATGCAAATCCTGCCTAAACACTGTTCGTTTTGCGTGTTCTAGCGCTGAATCAAACGGACACCCTGCGCCGGGAAATACATCTCTTTTATCCTCACTTATGAATAAGGTAAGATTCATCCATCAAACGCTTTTCATCCCAAGACAAATTAGCAGGATGCAGAGGGGGCTGTTTGTTTTTTAATGTTTCACCGCTAATAGGATGAGTTTGTATCATTTAAATTTTCCAGCCATTTTTCATACAGTGTAATTTCAGCCCGCCGCTCGCAAATTAATATAATGAAGCAGGAGCCGGTTGCCACGGCAGATATATAGAGATGTTTGTTTTTTGATGAGCTGTTTTGAACTCTCCGTGCTTTTTTTTCTCAGGCTTTCTTCTTTTTCTCCTCCATCTGCTCTATCTTTATTTATGGACTTGGTAAATTATTTGATTAAAAAGTCAGCGCTGAGAAAAAAGAGCAACTGTCACCCTCATTTTTTAAAAAGACGAAATGGTGCCGAACAGATATTTAAATGTTGTGTGTTTTTGTTGGGATTAAAATGGACATTGTTTTAATCATACATCTTCTATGACTAATATAAATGGTGTGCATGTACCATTACCTTGATGATTTAAATAGAAAACTCGCTCTAGTTCTCCTGACGGCTTAGCTCAGCTCTCTCTCTCTCTCTTCCTGTCTCTCTCTCTACATCGTATACAATACTAAACGGAAATGCATTTGAAGCCTCAAACATAAAGCGCACAAAAACTCTTGTGTGTTTGGCCTTTATTCGAGAAAAACTAGCTTAGTCTTTTTGCAAACTGTGTGATGAAACGTGCCTAAGCATGTGTTTGTGTGTGTAGATGAATCCTGCTTTCTTCTGTGCTTTGGATCTGAAGTCAGAGCTGGAGGGAGCTCAGGCGGCAGACGGCTCAGACGCAGCTCAGTATCTCAGTAGGGTAATGAAGAGGTCAGACCCAGAGAAACACAATGAGCAGTGGAGGACCTACCTGCGCAGGTGCCTGAAATCATCTTGTGTCCCTGTAGAGTCCAGCTTTAGTTTTACTTTTCAGTGTCTTGTCTACACTCTTTTCTGAAGCTTGGAACTGAGACATGTTTAAGTTTCTTTCACATTAGTTATGTGAGTCTTTCTTTTTTCAGTGCTTTTTATTTGTTGTTATATTTTCTTTTATTCAAGCAAGCTTTCATTTTATTGTTTATTTTAATTATTTAATTAATTATTATAATTTTTTTTTTTTATATATATATCAGTACTTACCTTTTACCTGAATCTGGTTAAATTGCTGATAGTGTATAAAACTTTTATATATTTAATGAATGTTAAATTAATGTTTTATACACCATCAAAAATGTAATACACACATATACAGTATACATATATATATATATATTCACCCCTAAGCATCTGATCTTTATGAACAGACATATGAAAAGAAATGGTAAACAGTTGCACACCTAAAATACACGTTCCCTTATACATAACTATAAATTGTAGCTTTAACTCATGGACATGTTATTTATGTCATCTGCTATCACCAGTATGCCCAAATAGATCTTCCATCACAGAAAACACAGACATGTCTTGGCTGCACATCCTCTGTGTTTTGTTAAAGATGTAGTCTGGTTTTTGTCACCATCTATCTTTATGATGTACCCTTTTGCTTGTCAGTGCCATCCACAGTGTTTGTTCCCAGGTTGTTATGTGGAAAGAGAAGATTTATCCAGAGCATGTGATGTTATGTAGAGTATTTAGTTACAAAGCCCTAGCAAAATATCCCAGCCAGAGACCTGCTGCTTTTGGCTCTGGCATAGTTCACATAAAAAAACACCTTATTCAGAGTCATGATGAGTCCTAATGAGCTAAACTGAGAATACGAGAATAACTGACCTGGATTTACGAGCAATTCGACCCTTTACGTCAATTTAAAGTTTCATTTCTTACATGTTTGTACAGGTATGACACTGACGATTTCTGCGAATCCCAATGCGATTTCTTGCACAAGATACATTTTCATTGCCTGGTGGAAGATTGTGGGGCGCTTTTCAGCACGGTGGACGGAGCCATCAAACACGCCAAGTGAGGAGCATTACAATCAAACATAATGAATATAAATCAAAGTTTTGAAATGTTAAGGTTCACACCCACACACAAGCGCACATACACACACGTACACAAAATTTACATGATTATGATCTAGTAATGTTAATTTGCTACTATGTTTGGCAGCTCTATTAAAGCACATCTAATGGGTGAATCACCTCTCTGTCATTAGCTTCCACTTCAGAGCCAACCTGAAGGTTAAATCAGAGCCCCCTTTCAACGAGAACAAGGAATCCAATGATGGCACCCCTAATCAAATGACTGCCCCTATTTCCATGGCCAAGACGCCTCCCATGGAGGTGCCCAGCCTGGCTGTGTCAGGGGGCTACAGCTCGTCCTCTTCTCTCCAAGCCTGGAAGCAGCTGGCCGGATCGATCCCCCAACTTCCCGCCTCCATGCCCAGTATGCCAGCCACTTCCCCTCTGGCCACCACCTCTCTGGAAAACGCCAAGCCTCAGGTCAAGCCTGGCTTCCTGCAGTTTCAGGAGAAGTGAGTCGACGTTGTCATTCTTGTAAATTCATGATACCGTGGTGGTATGATTTGAATGGTCTGTGCTGCCTGTATTTCCATGTCTTCTGTGCAGTTTTAAATATCTGACAGACGTTTCGTCACGCTTATCTCCCACAGTGATCCTTGTCTGGCCACAGACTGCAAATACTCGAATAAGTTCCACTTCCACTGTCTGTTTGGAAATTGCAAATATGTGTGTAAGACATCCGGGAAGGCTGAATCACATTGCCTGGACCACATTAACCCCAATAACAACCTGCTGAATGTGCGAGACCAGTTCTCCTACTATTCTCTGCAGTGTCTTTGTCCTAACCAGGTGAGCTTGATTTTCAGAGGTAAAACTGTATCAAGCTTTCATTATTGTGTCTTTACTAGAGACACTTCCATTTAAAGGTCTGAGGTTGGTAAAAGTTAAGCATGTTGAAAGAAGGGTGCATTTTTTTAAATTAAAATATTTTTACAACTTAAAATGACCGTTAATATGCTACAAAATTTATTTTCGGCATCATTACTCCAGTTTATATTGTCACATGATCTTTTAGAAATCATTCTTGTATGATTTGGTGCTGGATTTATTATTGTTATCAATGCTGAAAACATTTGTGCATACTTTTGTGGAAACTTGTTCATTCTTTAATTAACAGACAAAAAGCATTTATTTAAAGTAGAAATATTTTGTATACATTATAAATGTCTTATTTGATCAAAATTATAATTTTAATGCATCCTTGCTGAACAAAAGCTTTAATTAAAATAAAAAAGAAAATTATACATTATAAATCTTAATACCATTTTTTTTACCCATAATTAAAAATTTAAATATTAAACTATTTTACATTTTAAAACAAAAAGGAATGCCTTGCATATATTTTGAAGGATGATACAATAACATACCACCCAAAACACCCTATGAACTAATAGCAATATGCTGAAACGACTGTAAAAAATCTAATATATATATTAATAATAATAAATAAATGATGCTTAGCAGCACCCTGGCAACCACCAACAACACCCTAGCTCCATGGCGATAACCCTATTCAGAAAATGAATAAATTACAATTAAAACACTGAAGACAAAGCCTAGGTACATATTTAACTCACCACAACAAACAAACTGACAAAAAAAACGAAAACCACCTCGGAGACCCCAAAGCTGTATAAAATAAACAAGTTTTGCTTTTCATCAAAAATTCCATCATTAATAGAAAAAACGCCCTCCCCTTCCTGCAACTTGCATTTGGAGCAAAACCTGTTTAAATGAATTCATTTATGCGTCCCATCCCCACTTCTCCGAGCTCCCCCCTCCTCTCCAGAGTAGAGTGGGTTCTGTTTATGTGCTCCTGGGGGAACTGCCTCTCTGGAAACAGATGGTGGTGCAGAAACAGGTTACATTGCGGAGGACACACACATGCACGCACACGCAGACTAATGAATTGATAAAAGAGCTGTTTTAGAAATAGATGAATCGCCAAATGAACTAATTGGTGTGTTGTTATTGGGGTCAGCGGCTACAACATGAACCTAAACTTCAGATTTCCACTGGTCAGTGAGGCTGGTCCTGTCACATGCTCTGGGAAAGAAAGAGAAAAAGGATTTAATGAGCACACGTAACCTACTTCTTCCCTTTGGTACCCTGAGTAATGAGTAACTAACTGACAAATGATCAGACCCCATTTTTGTTCAAAAGACGGTTGGTTTAGTAATGATTGTAAATGAATGTAATAAGTAATAATTGGCTTGTGAATTAACTGTAGAAAACTGCACCATGGAGACTTGCGAAATGATAATGTTATTTGCTGTTCTCTGCAGCACTGTGAGTTTCGCATGAGGGGCCATTATCATTGTCTGAGACCCGGCTGTTTCTTCGTCACCAACATCACCACCAAACTTCCCTGGCACGTCAAGAAGCACGAGAAAGCTGAAAGACGTGCCGCTAACGGCTTCAAATACTTCACCAAGAGAGAAGAATGTGGCAGACTAGGTAAGAACCAGCTTTTCGTGCATTAAAAGAAGCATATCACAAAAGGACGGTTCGCTTAAAAGTTACAATTCGGTCATGTTCCTTTAATCCTACTCTAATTCGCTTGATTCTGTGTGGTTTGCTGAGTAAGTTAGTGAAATCGTACAAACCTAACATGTCCCAGCCTCCGCTGGCTCTGGCTACAGGAAAGGTGGCGTTCCTCAGTAATTGCCATGCTGATTGCAGCACAACATACATGGAGAGGGAAACGGCTGTGCTTCACACTTATTCACTGAATTTTGAGTGTGCTTCTCAGAAGCTGTTATCTCATTAGTATCTGTGCATTGATATTTTGTCAATTGAACGGTTTACATTGGCAACAGAGGCAGTGCTGAGGCGGCAGCCGTTTACATTTTGCAGAACAAACACGTTTGGCGGAATTAAAGATGGTCTTGTCTCATTGTAAAACTGGGGACGTTTTATTTATATTACGGAAAACAGGCCGAGAAAAATGGTGTCTGCCTTTTTGTCATACATTAATACTTCAGTATTTATAGTAGGCAATCAAACAGAGGTTGTTTTCTTGGGTATATTTAACCTGTCAGGAATGAGCAATTACATATGTTTGTTAATTACTGTGCCTGTCGAGCTCAGTCTGTTTGTGTTGCTCTTTTTCAAGCCTCGATCATCATCACAAGCAGGCAGATTAAAAGTTTGCATTTTATTTTCTTTCTACTCCCCTCCCCTTAAAGGGAGAGTTCGCCCAAAAATTGTGCATCCAATCTTCTATGGAACGCGAAGAAATAGAGATAGTGAATAGGGATGGTGCTGTTCAGCCTTAAAAGAACAAATATTATAATACAAGAGGTCAGTTTATGTTTTAATGGTCCGGAGAACCAATTGAAGGCATATAAAAGCTTCAACTGTATGAAAAAAAAATTATGGACTGTTCACTTTTGGGTGATCTGTCCCTTTAAGTTAAGACAAAAAGAGCATTTATTTCAAGAGTGGAAAGTATCACAAGTGTCCACAGAGTATAAGGTCTCTCCTGTTGCATTGTTAGTGGCATAAACCAGGGACATATGACAAAAGCAAGCCGTAGAGTCATAAAGAATTGATGGTTCAGCTGGACTGTGAAAGTGGTATCCATGGCAGCAACATTAAACAGAACACCAGCGATGAGGTTACCAGGATCTGGTGGCACAAGAGCCCTGATATTTCAGCATGTGCTCATATTTACTCAACTCTGCCTTTTTAAAGTATATCACCCTTGTGTAAAAAAGCAATCTGACAACAGGCGGCTTGTTGCGTGGCGCCACGGGTGCCATGGTAACGGACAAGCCGGCACCTGCCCTGAATGCGACTCTTTCAATTATTTCAGCACGCATTATTCACAATAAAATTATTACGAGCACCCTACAATATTTGATTAGTGCGCAGAGGCAGTCTTTAAATTTGAAAACATATAGCAATTAAAATCTGTAGGGCTCTTTGTGTAGAAAAAAAAAATAATAATCAAAAAAAAAAAAAAAAGGCAAAGGGACAGGCGTGAGGGGGAGGAAATACACCAGCAACAGATAGGTCGTGAAAAATGAATTTAATATGGAAATAATTGTGTGTTTACTTTGGTTTGCAGGGTTGTGCATTATTGCTTCTCCAAATGCAGAATGTATTTATGTAAATTCCAAATTGAATAAAAGATGTCATTGTAATAAAAGAGCACCACAGGTCTAATCTTCAAAAGGTTCGACTTTCCCAGTGTGACACTGGACTCATCTGCTCTGTCTCTCCGCATTATGCAGGCGCAGGACGGAAGCACAATGTCCTCATTACCTCGTTGAGGATCCATGATGTATGTTGTCCCTGAAACCCAGGCGCGATGAAGACGGTCTTTGCTCAAGTTAATTTTGTCGCTCGTCTCTTGCAGGGTGCAAATACAACCAAGTTAACAGCCACTTCCATTGTATCCGTGAGGGCTGTCAGTTCTCCTTCCTGCTCAAGCACCAGATGACCTCCCATGCCCGCAAACACATGAGGAGGATGCTGGGTAAAAACTTCGACAGAGTTCCCTCCCAGGTACGAAGAAATTGATGGTGTCTTTTGAAGATCACTGCCATAAGTGATCATAAATTCTATATATTTTCAAGCCTGCAACTTGAATGCAAATGATTTTATTCATCGGGCATTTATTGGATTGTTTGGCATGCTGTACTTTAGATGGTCTCTCATGGCAACCGACATGAAGACATGCAGCACAGGGCCAGTCTAGCTTCGTCCGGTGGGGTAGGCAGCCACCCTAATCTGACCCCCAACTTCTCCAGCATGATGGAGGATAATGATGACTACATGGACTACACCGGTGGAGGAAGCCCACTGGGCCTCTCCTCTGAGTCCTCAAACCAAGACCGCAGTTGCACCAGCACCCCTGTGGGCAACGATAGTTCGCCAGCAGGTGAGTCAACCTCAGTAATGACTATGGTTGTCAATATACTGTATGAGATGGACTGAATAAAAATGCAGGCTTAGTGTGACCAAAGAAACACACATAAAAATTTGGTCAGACAGACTAAATTTCATTGTATTCCTTATGTTAGCTTTTTGGACCTCCCTAACCAGAAAAATGTAAAAACCTGCACCCACTCTTATGGTATTCCTTATAGCTGACTCATAAAGCTACTACATTTTTTCACTGTAATGATATTTATGAAATTATAAAGCACTAAATTTGTTATATAGTCCTCCACACACTGTTCAAATGAATGCCATCCCTGTGGCGACTATATAAGGGAGACATCCCAGACTTTTCTCATCTCTACAGTCATTTAAATGTTTTTTTTTTTTTGGAATATAACGAACGTTTCCTGGGAACTCTGTAACAGCCCTAGGCTCTATAAACATCTAAAAATAATCTGGGTGCAGTCTGTGCTTTTTAAACCAATCAGTTAACTTGAAGGCCTGTCAGTCATAGTCTATGGGATTTTAAGAAAGCCTGTTTGATTAAAGGGATGGGCGACAGGTCTAATTCAAAGGCTTACGTTAGAGAACTGGCTAACAATGCTACAGCACCTTTAACTCTGGGCCTTTGCTCTTCGAATCTGAGCTTTCCTTCATTGAATTGATTTTTATAGTTTCACTGTTTGATTTCAAATTATATCTTCCATTCTCATCACTGTTGCTTTTGGCTGTTGTCTGACTTTTGTTACCATTTGGCTTTCATTATTTCATTACTTGATCTCTTTCCCTTTTTACCTCCCCACCCTTGTGTCTTGTACCTTCCTGTCTCTTTTACCATCCTTCTTTGGCACCTTGTCTCTGTAGGACCAGGCTGTCAGGTCCCTGCCGCCACTACCTCTGCTGACTCTCCTTCTTCTCAATCTGCACCTCCTCCACCTCCTCTTCCACCTCTTCATCAGCCTGCGACCCAGAGTCAGCCTCCATCTCTCTCCTCGGCTCTTCTCCGGCCGCCACTCCCCTCGCTCCCATATCTCCTCTCCCCATCCTGTCTGTCATACTCTCTGCTCAGCGCCTCTCTCGGAGCCACTAGGAGTGTTGTCATGCCAACCAACACACCAGCTTTCAGCCCCATCATTCCTACTTCGTCTTCGGTTAAAAATGACGTTCCTATAGTGCAGGACGCTGCAGGTACCTATCCCATCTCCACCTGAACACTGCTGCTCTATAGAGTCACAGTAGTTTGGACTAGTAGTTAGCCGGTTACAACTCTTTAACATTTTACACATGCAGTGCAGTTCATACAAGCCACAGAGGTGGTGGTTTTAGTCTTGTGTAGTACATTGCACACCTGCCATTAGGTCCACTGTCTGAAATGCTGTCCATTAGTAGCCTGCTGTAAAGGGCTGGTTTAATCATGCCAGGCTTTAATAGAGTCATGTGATTCCTGCTGGCCAGGACAGGGAGCACATCATTAGCACTGACCTCAGGCTTATGGGAGGGAATCCTGCTCTCCCATAAAGCCAGATGTACGGAAGCACCCTTGAACTCTCCCAATACCTAGACGTGACAATCACGTTAAAATGTCACCAGTACATTATACAAATGGGACTGTCTCTGTTTGATTATGGCATGGAATCACATTATATGCAGTAGTATATTGCTGTAGGAGGAACCTTTGTGGGTAGCTTTGATAGGGCGCATGTGGCTACTCCTTGCTTGCAGAATTGCTTTACCACTCATCGTACTGAGTGAAGTCTAACCTGCATATGCCTTTTTTGCAAACAGGTAACACCATCTCTATTCCCACGGCAACTGGTGCCAAGAAACGCTTCTGGATCATCGAGGACATGTCCCCCTTCGGCAAGCGCCGCAAGACCGCTTCCTCTCGCAAGATGCTGGATGAAGGCATGATGCTGGAAGGGTTCCGCCGCTACGACCTCTATGAGGACTGCAAGGATACGGCCTGTCAGTTCTCCCTGAAGGTAACCCACTATCACTGCACGCGGGAGAACTGTGGCTACAAGTTCTGCGGCCGCACCCACATGTACAAGCACGCCCAGCACCACGACCGTGTGGACAACCTGGTCCTCGATGATTTCAAGCGCTTCAAGTCTTCATTGTGCTGCAACTTCCCCGATTGCCAGTTCTCCGGCAACAGCACCCACTTCCACTGCCTGCGGTGCGGCTTCCGCTGCACGGACAGCACCAAGGTGACGGCACACCGCAAGCACCATGGCAAGCAGGATGTGATCAGTGCCGCTGGATTCTGCCAGTTCAGCTCCAGCGTGGACTGCGAGGTTGCTGACTGCAAGTACAAGCTCAAGTGTTCGCATTTCCACTGCACTTACCCAGAGTGCAAGCACACGGTGGTGGGAATGTCACAAATGGATTCCCACAAGCGCAAGCATGAGAAGCAAGAGAGGGGAGAGTTGCCTTCTGTATCTCCAAACCAGGATGGCAACCACCACCACCACCATGCAGGCCTAGCCGTGCCCCAGATGCCCATAAATATGCCCCCGACCTCGCCCGGGACACCGGGGCTGACCCACAACAACATGGCCATGTACCTCACTTCGGCAAGGGCAGCCAGTGACTACAATCATATGGGCTCAGCAGTCAACCTCGACAGCTCTCTGAACCTGGGGACAGACACCAATAGCTCCTTGTTCTTCCTGAAAAACGCTGCTGGGTTGGGCCTCGGTGACTCCATGGACCTGAGCAAAAAGTTGCACCGGGAGCCGCTGTCCCTGGCCACCAGTTCTGGCCCTGCTGCTTCAATGGGCCTGGGTAACCCTCAGGACGACACTACCGGCACATCCGGCGACCCTGAAGATGACCTGTCGGCTGAGGAAGAGCCAATAGCAGAGGAGGATGATGACGATGACGACGATGAAGAGGAGGAAGTGGAGGAGGACATGAATACAGACTCGTATGAAGATTCCATGCCAGAACCAGAAGTAGACAAAGACAATGGAGAGAGTTTCAATGCTTCCATGAACCACGCTGAGACTTCCCAACTGGATAAAGAGGAGCCGGAGGCTGAGCCCTAATCTATGCTGTAGAAGGAGAACTATGAATTCCCCGAACAAACGCAAGTTTGAGTGGCCTCATTTATCATGCTTAGAGACGCAGCAGATGACAAGAAAACAACCAACTACAAGAAAAGTGGAGGCCCAAAATGATTTATTATGATGTTTACAAGATGACCAACATTATTAATTTAATTATGCATTAAAAAATGAACAGAGAAATAGACAGACGAGGCCCTCTTTTACACATGGGTGGCTATGTAAACCTTTTCCTACACATCAGTCTTTTGTGTGTGTGCATGTTTGACTTTAATTTATTCGATTTCATTTGTTACTTTCTGTGTGTGGAAAAAAAAATAAGGAAAAAACTATCTCTCTATATATGACTATCTATATAAAGTAGATGTGTGGATGTTAATGTACATTTTAATTGCAGTCACTGGATTGCAGGACCCTCGTACCAACCCGAAACAGACGAAAAGCGTACATTGCAGGAAATCTTTTATAAAGAATGTTGCTCAAATAATTGATTCAGAAACACCTTGTGTCATTATTATTATTGTTATTGAAGTGCAGGGGCCTGCATCAGTGCTTTGAATTTTATGCTTCTCCGTTGATTTTTATTTTTATTATTTTTATTTACAGTTATCACAGTTCTCACTTAAACCCGCTGTCACGGTCAGTGGTGTCATAGGCTCCATTCCATGTGGACATTCGCCTGCATCTTCAGGACAAACAAAGAGTGACCAGTGACTGCAAAGCTTCAGGCCATAAAGCATTGATCTCAGTGAGCGCTAGCTCTCACTTGATTTCTGTTCCTTCTCCTTTTCTCAATGAGGACCCATTTGGCATCACATATTCATAGTGCACTTTTGTATAGATGAGAGCAGATACTCAAGCCTCTATTTAAGACGTTTTGTTATCTTTTACATTGATTGCGTTACTATGGCTTTTTGTTCGTTTTTGCATTATTCTCTAATTGCACAGGCATGACCAGATGACATGCAAATGTCTCACTGTAAATGGGTCTGTTTCAATGTCGAGAGTCGTCGCCCCCCTCCCTGTGTTTCGGAGAGTTTGTAATGTGATGATGGTGCTACTGCCCAGTATGAATGGGAGGAGATTACAGCTATGTCTTTGTTTTGATCCACAAATAGATGTCCTAAAGTGTCCATCAAACACAGAGCAGGAGACAAGCGTCTCTGAATGTAGGGAAAAGATGTTTGTAGGTGTTATTTTTTTTTTCCTTTTCCCTTCGCAGTTTCTGTAGCATGGAGAAAAAAAAACAATAGTTGCAACAAAATCTGAGGATGGAGACTGGCTTTTTCAAGCTTCTTTTTCAGAAGCATCATATATCTATTTCTAAAAGAAGAGGAAACGTGGAGAGAGACTTTTTTCTAGAGGGCTGAATGGAGGACAGGCATCACAAAAGCACCATGATGAATGCTAATGCTGGTGATGGAAAGTGTGTGATTTTATGAATTGTACAGACAGAAAACAATGTTTCAAGCTTTTGTTTTCTCTTTACAACAGCTGTGGTTTCACTCCAATAATAAGAAGTTATTTAATATTTATGTGACCTTGCAATGAGAAAATTCTAGGGTGTTTTTGCACTTTTTAGGTTCATTTTTACCTTTTGAAATTATGGCATATATCTTTTAACAGGGAATTTGCTTTACAATGTTGTTTAGTTCACTTTGCTTTGATGCACAAATAGTCTTCAGTGTGACGAAGAACTGTTGTTCTGTGTTTCATGTAAGAAAAAAAAAAAGAAAAAAAAAAGTTTTTTTCTTCGCTTCCAAGATTGGATGATTTCAATATGAAGCAGGCATGCTAGAACCTGGCTTGTCTAACGAGTAACACTAACGATGACTGTAATTTAAATGAATTCTATAAAGAGGAAATTATTGCAGTGCTTCGCTCCAAATTAAAAAAAAAAAAAAAAAAAAGAAAGAGAAATGATTTTTGTTTGCTTGGCCTCTATTGAATATAAACAAGGAAAAGCGAGGCAAGGAAATTATGAATTATTTCCTAAACACGGCTTTGATCATAATATAGGCAACTAAATGTGTAGATGGTTATCTTCGACAATATTGTTTCAGGAGGAAAAAAAAGGTTGTATAGTATTTTCTTCTGTAAAAACTATATATGAACAAAAATGCTCTTTGATTAAAAGCTTCCTTTAAAAAGAAAATAAAAAGGAGAAATAAAGAATAAAAAGTTCAAAACTGACCTAACTCCAGTATAGTTTGCTTGTATGTGTGTGTGTGCGACAGTATGTAAGCTTGCGTGTGTGAGGTTTTATTTGTTATTACCATGGTTTCCCCATAGTAGTAGAGGAATTAGTGGTAATTAAATCTATACGAGTCACATTATTGTAGCACTGAACATTGGAGTGTATTTCTACCTTTTACGCAACAAAGTCATCATTTTCAAAGCTGTATCATGTGCGATCACAATAACGATGATATCTGCATAATTTAATACCATCCACAACTCTTTGTTTGCTATTGTTTTGGTGTTTGTTTTATTTAATTGAACTTATGTATTTTGCATATGGCATGCCGCTCTCACAGGCCGTTTGTTCTCTGGTCTCAAGTGCAAAGGCGCAGGACTCACACTGAAGCAGCTGTTTGCCTGGGAGATACTGTGCACTTGAATACATTTTATGTGTGTAAAATAGCAGGATTTGTAAAGAGTCGAAATAAAGAAATTCTAATTATTATAACAATGCAAATGTCCCACACAGTGTTTCTCGATCTCATGGTTAGTCGAAGGTAGCACTGCTGTTCTGTAGTGAAAAGGTTTAACGAGACTGCGGTTAATAAGCCCCCCTCCCACTGAGACTAACGCCGTTAAAGGGCACAAGGCCCCAGGTCTATGGTATGACACGGAGAACGCCAGCAGCGCTTTAACATCCTCACTTTTCTCCAAAGACATCAAATTCAGTAAACAATAGATCATAAAATTCTGACATAGTCATGGAGCCATATTTAGGGTACAAGTGCTCTCTGGTGCATTTCGGGAAAGTTTTTACCTTTTTAAAGGGTGTTTGTTTTTCATTCTTTTCTCTCATTGTGCAGGCTGCTCATCGCTTTGACCAGCATATACCGTCCTGTCCCACTCGCTACAGCTGTTCTCTCGCCTCACCCTCCTCTTCCTTCTGATGTGTCTTTAAATAAAAACGTGTAAAGCCACCACCATCTGTCTGCCAGCTGGCATCCTGCATATAATCTTGAAAAAAAAAAAAAAAAGACAATTATGGAAATTATATTACACAAAAACCAGACGGAAACAACCTCCAAACTAGCGCAGGTTCCTGTTGAAACAACAGATCACCTTATTGTCTTTAAAAAAAAAAAAAAAGAACAATTATTGATTTTGTTGTATAAATTATAAATTGCATTCAATTATGTAAATTATGCTGCAAACAGGATTAAGACACTGAGGCCACAATTAAAAATGCAACTTTTTTTTTTTTTATGTAGGAAAGTCAAATGACAAATCAAAAACAAAACTATTTCAAGTACGCAAAACATTAGAGCAAAACCAATTTTTTTAAACAATAAATGTTATAACCATATATTAAAATGTGTGTGTGCATATAGGCTATGCTAAAGCATTTTTTTTTTCAAAAGCATTTATCAGTTGTATTTTAAATTATAAATGAATATAGAATTAAGATAAAATTAGATATATTGTAAATTGTTAAATTACAAAACAACAGTATGATGAGGTTATACAAAGCATAAAATTAAATCAATTTGCACTTGATTTGCTGTTTCTTCTGGAATGCAAGGAAATCTTCATGCTTTTATGTCCAGAAATGTTGTGGAGCCACCATATGTGGATTCAAATAAATAGACTGTTTTATATTGAGCAGATTTAACTTGAAACGGAGACACAGCTGCATGAACATGTCTCATCTCTATAGGCTTCTTTTATATTCCCATCGTAATGAGCCTTGTGTGTGTAGTCATACCGGATCTGGATCTGACTCGTACTGAGGGTTGATGTTCCAGGAACAGGTTGTATGAGACGCAACAGCAGTGCACGAGGAACAATGGAGCCCCGAAACATGCGACAGGTGTTCTGTACATATGTCACAGCAGCGGTGGTCACACATCATCTACACAACCTATTAGGATGCACAAGAATCAACCATAATATTTCAAGCAATCGAGGAAAGGCGTGTGTATATTTAGTTTCTTATTGCATTGTTTAATTGCATTACACCCACAAACAAATTGTAACAACTCTGTGTTTCTGACAATTCGGAAGTGTACGCTTGTTTAGTTACAAATCGCATTTCATATGCTTGTCATAAACATCGAAAGAATCATTCCATTTGCGCATATAATTGCAGCATTGTTCTGTTTTTAGTTTGCGTCTGTAAATCTCATCCATTTCCTCGTAACCTTTGGCATTCACATTCATTTTGCCATTTCCATTCATGCATGGCTTTATTTAAAGAGACCTCTGGTCAGAGTTTAAAAAAAGGATTCATAAGGAAGCTGCCTCGCCACTGGTAGCAGCTGCTGCTTGTGTGAAAAATTAAGTTCAGGGACCCCAAAGGAAAAAGAGAATTAGACACACATTCAGCCAATTTAACTTTAACAAGACCTTATTGGCGGTAATGTCACAAGCCCGCTATGTACAAATGCTATTCTCTGTATTCATGTCTACTGAAATGAGGAGAAATGCTCAATTATGTTCTGGATCAGGGGAGATTTCAGCATAAATATGACTTTAAACGCGTGTAGTCAGACACAGCCAGCTCTTTTAGTAGACAGTATTTCAACAAAAAACCAAATCCAAAACTTAGAATGATTTAATATGCTCTTATCTGAACATTAACTAAAGACACACCTGTCAAACTCACGCAAGTTTTTACTTGAAGCTGCGCAGCTGCACATAAACAAGCGAAGAATTTCACATACATAAATGCACTATGCCAAATTTTGTGCATGTGATAACAGGTCCTTGCTCTGGAAATGTAAACTTTAAATTAAACTTTACCAAGGATGCTATAAAACAGTCATTTTAGCATTTTTTGTCATTTTTAAAAAAACACAAATATCATAACAGACATTACCAAAAACTAAATAATAATAACAATACATTAATTTATAAAAACTTTTAAATGCCAGTACACAAAACAAAGACAAAAAATGCTCATGTTATAGGTATTTAAACGGATGTTTTTTTTAAATAATAACTTTACAATTTGTTACAGTATTTTTTTTTTAATAATCTGTTAACTTAAGCTACAAAATAATGTTTTACAATGTCACTGTTACACATACTGTTAAATGTACTTACTAGTAATAACAATATATTATGCTCAATTACATGCAACTTACTCTAAACCAAACCCTCAACCTAACCCAAACCTATGCAGTACTCAGTACATAATTGCATAATTACATTGTAACAAGAGCAAAGTAAAATAAAGTACAGCCTAAAAAAACTTTATTGTTGGTTCATGTTTGCTCAGATCCAATAAAACACTATTACCAGATACAACTTTTGATTTTAATTATGTATTATTAAACGCTGATTACCAAACGCTGTTACCAAAATTTCTTTATATTTTCTATAGCAACTCTCCAGTTGTTAGGAGGATGACAATCTGTTTGTAATTTAATCATTTGTGACCTGACACACAATGTTAGGTTGAAACAGCTTAATATTCACAAGCTACAAAGGATAGGTCGTGACATCACCATGGCCCTTTCGAATTTGAAGCCTTTCTCTGGGCAGCTCAAACTAGGATGTATCAAATTAACCAAAAAATCTAATACCGCGGAAAAGTGTGATATTTTGTGAAGCTTGGAAGCTCTAATTTCACATATTCGTAGCGCTTTGTGCCGCGCGCTCGCAGATTGTGCGCAAGCTTGATTACAGCACGCTATCTAATCATCACAGGACTGAAAATATGCGGAATTGATGAAATAAAACTGTTTTTGCCGCCTTTGGCACTCGGGCTGGGAGCTGTTAGATTATAAGCAGTTTGCTTAAAGGCAGAGCAGCCAACTCTGGAGCTCTGGGGAGATGTTTCAGCTTTTTCCTACTCCTTCCAGAAAGAGAGTACTGGGAGCAACAAGGCATTACTCTCACACGCGCGCACGCCAGCGAGAGCCATTTACTTACCAACTAAGGAGATCCTTAAGTGCTAAGCTGTAAATTTGGTTAATTTAGCACGATTCCACAGAGAATTGGTTGGTTTTCTTGCAGGGGAAAGCCCAGCAGGCTTGCTGAGAATAAGCAGAGATGGTTGATGTGGTCCTTAGCGCCTTGATGACGGCAGGAACACGCGGCTGACAGCGCGCGCCGGAGCCATAAAACAGAGCTGCCAAGCAGGGCCACAATGCGCGGCAATATGAATATTGCTCAAACTTAATCCAATTAGCTTGTATTGAAGAAAGATGAAAATGTTCAATACTTAGAGAAAATGGTGTATACAGATGGAGACGTGGCCCTGTGAAATCACACGTCCAGGCAATCAACGCTGGAAAACATCACGCAAATGCAAGCGATAAATCGCGGTGTTTCACATTGTCACAGTGTGTGTGTGCGCGCGCACTGCTTCTCGTGATTGGAAGCACCTGCACTGTGCAACATTCGTATATTAAGGATACAAACCAGACCATTTTCAAATTGAACCTTATTGAATGAAAGAAGAGAGGGAGGGAGAAATAAAAGCCAGCGACCAATTTCGTCCATTTAACTGACTCTTAAATCAGACTTGATTGAGAGGGAACAAAGAGAATTAGAAAAGCTGCTCTTTTGATGAACCACACAGGATATGATGACATTTAGCAGTTCTGCTCTGATACTGAAGCCACCGGCAAAACGTGTTTGCACGATGAACATAAGAACATGACAGGATCTCCCAGTGCATCCCAGTGAACCGGGTCATGGTAAATAAGAGCTTTTAAAATGCCTTGTTTGGTGCAGCAGCTGCGGCCTTTATGACAAGAAAAGTAAAAACAGGTGGGACGAGGCTTGTGCTAATCTTTCACATTATGGGGCTGGTTGATAACACACTGGTCTTCTCACTCCACACACTTAAAAGTACTGTCATGTAATACCCAATACATCAGCAATGTGATATTTGCAGAATGGAAGAGGTGAAGATTGGAAAGATTGTGCTGATACTAATAATAAAGTGCTTGAAGTGAGAGGAAAGAGTTTATATATAGAGTATACATTATAATCTAAACTTAAATTCATTCATATAAATAAATTAATATGATAGAAATAATATGCAATTACAGAATACAATTAAACGTGATCTCATTAAAATTCATATGCATTTTACTTAAAATGTTTACTTAGGTTTTTACAGTCACTGAAATGTACAACACTGATGTATTTTTAGGATCTATGAATACTTATTTTCAGCATTTTAACATACAAACTTGACATTGACTACAGCTAAAAAAGTTCGGGGGTCATTTGGGGTACTTTTGGTAGTGCTTTTGACATTTTTGCAATAAATAAATGATTGTAAGTTTGCATTTATCTGTATGTCATGCTTTTCTTATATTGTACAGAGTTATGTTTAGGTTTAGAGGTAAGAGTGGGATTAGCTAGCCTGGCTTCCGCGACTATAAAGCTAATAGGAGCTTAGTCTGGCCAAGCTACCTTACTACCCGCCTTCTGGGAGGCGGGCTTAACCTGCATCTCTCAGATGCCTCTGTATACTACTGGACGAATCTACAACCAATCAGACCACTCATTCCTATGACGTAGGTGTAGTAGCGGAACCTGAAGAGCTTTTCCGCGTCCGAAATGGCTTACTTCCCTGCTATATAGTACGCGAAAAACAGCATGCGAGGCGAGTAGTATGTCTGAATTCATAGCATTTGAAAATCAGTAGGCGAGAAGTACCCGGATGACCTACTACTTCCGGCCGAATTCTGTAGCAAGCATACCATGGACACT
>JAUCMT010000054.1:6877544-6913294 GCA_032357475.1 Enteromius thamalakanensis | reverse complement strand
AATTACACTTGTTTAACACACTCTAAATAAACGGATGACTTATTGAAAGTTAAAATTTTCGCGCTGTTGTGACGACGAGTGACATGTGACATCATCAATATAGCAGATGTAGTACGTCGGAATTCCATTCATACTACTCACATTCATACTATATAGAACGTACTGGTTTAACGGTCGAGTAGTATGTTCAATTTTAAATGTAGTACCTACTTAAGCAGTATGCGATTTCGGACGCAGTCCTTGTTTCTCAGTGGTTCCCACTTTTTTGGGAACAGAAATGCTCTAAACCGGCAGCTTGGCCAGACTAACTTTGCTCGCGAAATAAATGTAGCGTCAAAGGAAGTATGATTATGATTAGCGACTATAAAAACACTTTTAAATGCTATGTTGTTACAAAAATGGTTATTTTCCTGCATATTTCGTTCAGTTGTGTTTTATAGTATTTTATATTCACTAAAATGGATAGGTTTGGGGTAGGTTAAGGGGTCTAAAAATCTAAATCACTTACTGACACAACTACAAAAATGCACCAATACAAATATCTTTATGTAAAAGATATGCAAATATTTGACATTTTTTAAACTAAAAATACATAGCGATTTGAACATTTTAAATGTTAAAATTAGTCTAAATTTTAAAGTTTTAGCATCAGTAAAATGTCTTTTTTTTTTTACATAGAATGAAATGAGGTAAGCGCACTTAAAAAGAAAAAAACCTATACAATTTTAGAGACAAAGAAAGAAGTTACACATTTAAGAATGTGTGGTTGAAAGTAATGTAATGTTTGTATCAATGTTTGACACACCCTATTGTAATACTATCTTCTCAACGACACTTATGTATATCTCAACAGACGGTCTTGGCCTATTTAAAATGTGCACCAAATCTAATTCTGATAGTCAAAACACTGGCTTGTGAGACTAACAGTCTTTGACACATTTCCAACGACAAGTAATTTGTCTGCGCACACTAAACATGAAACTGCTGAGCTATTCCACACTATCACAGCCAATCACAAGATATTTGATGTCTAATGTACAATTATGTAATTGCAGGTTTTTGGACTAATGAGATTTTGTGGTGGGCGGAGCTACCAAGTATGAAGCTGCATTTATCACTTACTGCTTTTGGTGCATCTTAGTCCAAACAAAATCCACATTTTAGGGCTGTGAAATCTATACGAAACAGCATTTGCCGCCTCATATTGGGTCTCTTAATGGCTTTATTGTTTCTAACAACATTTAAGCCCGGTTTCAAAGCACGCAGCATTTTATGCAAGCAGCACATTTCTAAACAGTCTTTAATAAACACGTTAATGACAGAGCAACCCTCCAGCTGTACAAGAGACTTAGTTATTTCTCCAGGCATCAGACATCTTACTTATTCCACAGTCATTAAGAGCTGTGCTCCAGGATATAGCAGAGCTGGTGTAATTACACAGGTACCGTGATGAGGAAGTTAGCAGTGGTATTCATCGTCTTAATTAAGGCATAAACTCTCCGCTCTAAGCTAAAAAGCAGCTCTGTTGGTTTAGGTGCAGAGTTCGAGCAGAGCACGGGAGCACGTCAGTGTCATCCAGCACATCCTCCCAGGGTTGTAGTCAGCATTTGCATGTGGAAAGTAAACCACCGAGAAAGACTGCGATAAGGAAGGATGAGCGAATCCTATCTGAACCAAACGGGGAGTCAGTGGCAGGTCGAGCTTCGCTTTCGCTTCCTCCTCAGAGCCTCCGGCGTCTTTCAGGTGCTGCGCATGCGATTTGTCTAATTTGCAAGCCTCGGCGAGGGCTGCACCTGTTGCCCCGTCACCGCCTGAAGTGCCCAATCCTCACCAAGCGACAAGCACCCCTAGATAATCCATTCTACCCACTATAACACGGATGCTCTCTCTGGTCCGTGTAGGACAAGGGCATTTTTCTCTGGTGGCGTACTCATATCTGCCATGCCGCTGATGGCTCATTACAGGCCAATTCATAAATATTGTCTGCAGTATTACCACTTCCAGGGGCTCTCAGCTCCCCGGAGATTTATTCTGCTCTTTTATAGCATGCTATTGTTTTCCTCCTGCTTTCTGTTTTTAATACCCCACCCTCCGTTCTTCCACACCTCCTCTATAAGACGTGACACTGTTTTGACCACCACAGCCACAGTGTTTGCCGCATAAGGATGACAGCGGTGGGTATTTGTTCCATTTAGAGTTGAAACAGGGCCAGAGGAACATCAAGTGACAGCAGCCACACAGCAGGGCGAAATGCAATCCTGCTCGATTGAACAATCATATAAGTGATGACAAAGTGCTTTATGACTATGCGGGCTTTGTTACACTTGGGTTTAGCCCACTAAGGTCTTATGCAGGCCTTCTCACGCGACCTTGGCCCATTTTCACTTCAACTAAAGCTCCCATTGCGGTCTTTCAACACTTTCAACACTAACTTTTAAAGCACGACAAAACCTTCAGCTGGAATGTTTTTTTTTTTCTCTACAACATAAATAGTTAGCTTTACACTACTACTGTATAACTATTACTACTATTATATGTACTAATTTAAATATATAAGTGAATGTGTTTGTGTATATGTATATATATATTTACATTTATATATATATATATACACACACACACACACACAAAGTACTGTGTATATACACAGTAGTTAGCATTTGAAACAGATCAAATAAGGTTCCTCAAAGTTATGCTAAGACAGAAATACATTTTGGTTTTAGGATAACTTTGATATATAATTTTGATATATATATGTGAATATATTTTTTTATATCAAGGCAAAACTGTAACAAAGTCACTCAATACTTGATAAACTCATACTGCATGAATACACCCAAAAAAGCTAATGTAAGAAATTTCAATGAACTAATACTTTACTGAGGAACTGAGATTGTTTCAGTCACAGAATGACCTTCTCTGTTCAGGTGCAAGATACATCTTAAAAACAAACGAAAAATGACATATGTCTCATGTAATTTTGTGTTTCTAGTTTAATAAGAGTTGTAGTTTTTAATAGTCATATACAATTTTGTAATTTTGTTCGCATGTCAGGTGACAAAATTTTTTTTTTTACAAAATGACTTGACATTGTAATTAGATAAGGTCACGTTATGAAAGAAACATTTGCTGCTCTTTAGTAAAAAAGTACTATTATTATCATCATCTTTTTGTTGTTTATCACTTTGCATTGTGAGTTTGAGTTGTGAGCTGACTCGATCAGCATAGAGCGCTAGCGTCCCGTGGCGCATGCTACCATCTGTCCATCAGTGAATTCCCTTTGAGTGTAGGATACTCAGTAGTGTTCCAGAGGTCTGGACCCACATTAGCACAACATCAAACAGGCTCCCTCCTACACATGCAGCACTGCATGCACTCCTGCTTATCTTATCTGAGACGGAAGGAGGAAGTCACCCCTCCGGTCCATCCCTGTAGAATTAGGCTTGACCTTTCTCATGCAAAGCTGAGAGAACTTGGAGAGGTTTTCTGCCCCGGCGACTGGGATTGTGTCCAGGGATACTGCTTTAGTGGGGCACCTGCTGTGCTATTGTTAAAAATAAAGATAGGTATGATGGGCATCGCCTGATATCTTTAATATGGAATTTGTTCTAATTCCATTTTATGACAGGACTGTAGTGATAAAAGTTATGTTTAAGGGTGTTTCTTTAGGTTTATTAACAGCAAATATAGCACAAAGTAGTGAGATTAAATTGCAATGAATTCTTATGCATGCATATATATGTGCATGTATGTGAGTGAATGCGTGTATATAATATATATACATACACACACACAGAGATTATGAGGTGCAAAACATCTATATAAAAAAATCTGATTATAGTTATCTATAGTTATCTAAATCTGAATACACAATACAAAGTTTGAACTAAATCTGAATATATAGAATTAAATTGAGTAAATACTGTGTGTGTGTACACACACACACACACACACACGCATATACTGTAGATTAAGGGGGCGTTAAAATTATGATTATCGTTTCATCTTGAAACTGAATTGTGAACCCCTGTGTAGTCCAAGAATAAAAATAATTGATTAATAATCTGTATTTATGGAAACTGAAATGCATAATAGTGTAGAATTACAATAAATTACAGAAGTGGTTGCTTGATCTCTGCAGGGTTTTTCTCCCCAAATCCTCTGTAAACTACAGATGGCAAAAGTCAATCCAGATTTGGACTTGAGGTGATGTGGCGTCACCTATTGCAATTCCTTCATGAGCACCCTGGGCTGCGAGCACAGGCTGTGTTCAGCGAACCTCCTGGGGCAGGAAGGGCTAACAACCCTTGCATTGATCCAAGGAGACACTCAGCCCTCTAACCTGCTGAGTGCTCAGTTCAGGAGAACAATGGAGTTCAGCACACATCAATACAGCAGCAGCCTATTGAGCGCACTCCGTTTAGTAAAGCCGACTGATGAGGTTGAAGCTCTCCACAAAAAGCACGACAGACACCTTCAGTGTAAAAAAAAAAAACCTTTCTTTCCGTCTCTCTGAAAAGACAAAGTTGTGTTCACTGCTTTCCAGTATCTTAACCTGTTACTATGAGTCACACTGGGCCAAAATGACTGGTAAGCCTCACCTACAGTATCACTCCAAAGAGTTGGAGATTGGGATGGAGGAGGCTTTCTGGGCAGGAATGCACTGCTTGTCCCATAAGACACTAAATGATGTACAAGTGCATTTATTACAGCAGCCCCTATAAATCTGAGCCTGGCCTGAACTCCGGGGAGAGGTTAATGGATTACAAAGGGATGCGGTATCGAACCTTTGAGAAGTTTATACACCACATCAATATGTGCAAGGCTATTGATCATTTAGACCTTGACAGACAAATTAAATTCATAAACTTGATAATGCACTGGAATATTTGTATTGCTTACTACAGTGGAATGGGGTCTTTTTTACATTTTTTAAACAGTGCTGCTTTAGGATCAAGGTTTATTGACTGAAATTCACTTAATAGAGTCCACTGAAAACGCCAAGAAGAATGCTGATCTAATGTGAAATTTAGAGTAAGATCAAATACATGCAGACTTTACCCACATTTTCTTTTAGGCTGGTGACCATAAAGTGCAAATTATAAATTTTTTTAAAAATACTTTACATGTAATTATTATTTGTACTTTAATTGCATTTCAAATATGTAGTCCATTTCATTTATTTTCATAATATTTTTGCTTATTTTGGAACCTAATGAAAAATGTATGCATATATTATATATGTATCATTTACTTCAATGAATAACTTATTAATACTACCCCCTCCTTTCTTATATCGAAACACATTTTTGTTGTTTGTTACAATAAAACCATTACACCAAAGTTGAATTTATACCCAATCAAATGAAAATAATTAAAAAATAAATGAGGAAATTTGTGTTAAATCAAATTTATTACAATTATGTACATTCATATTTTCATACCAGTAGGGTGTCAACAACAACCACAGAGCTACATACAGCAACAATGTGCAGTTTGTACAAACCGTTACAAACCTTTGACGTAAGCTTACTTATAAAACTGATCCAGCACACACACACACACACACACACACACACACACACAGTCTCAGCTCTCAATGAAAACGAATGCTTAAATCCCTAAACTGAGTTGCTGAAACTTAGCAGCAGGATGTAGATTCTTAACAAAACTCATAAAAACAGTTGATGATGAGGATGCAATATTAAAAGAGATATAGGCACTGAATATGTGGCTTATATCATGTTTAATTCAGTAGCCCTCACAGCGGCTTTACGATGATTAGCTAAAATTAGCATACTATGTTGTTTAAAGGCCTCTGCCGCCACGCAACCAGAAACAACCTGCCAGTTGCAGGAACTCCTGAATGTGGTTTTAAGCAAAAACTGATACATGCACACACTCACACTAAAGCTCTGTCTCATTCTGAAGCCGATGGTCGTCCTTCCTTCCTCTCAATTAAAAAGCTTACTTATCGTTTACTCGAAATGACATTTCTTACACCAATAACTGCAATTCACTTTCAAGCTCATACAGACTTGATCTGACATACAGTATACGGATCTCTTTATAATGACAGTCCACCAAAAACATGTTTTTTTCAATTTCATGTAATTCCGAAAAACAGCATTTTTATGGAACAATGTCATATTTTTAACAGTTTTTTGCGCAAGTTACTCAATGACAGTTCATAATGAACAGTTGTACTGAAAAAATACACTGTTTGAACTGTGGCTGTATTGAGTTTAACTCAAAAACCTGATCAGTCACATTTAGTGAATGAAATGTGTTGGGTGATAGTGAACCAGACCAACTGGTTAATAAAAAAAACTTTCATTAATAGAACTGATCTGGATCTTTAATGATGCCTCTGGGGTCAGATGTGGTTATAAACTGTGGTTGAATGTAAAGGAACATTGTGATTTTTAGTTGTAGTTTTTCAACATGTATAGAAATGAAAAAAGACAGTATAAAGTTTGAAGTAAATCAGATTTGTGTGTGTTTGTGTGTGTGTGTTGGGGGGGGGGGATTGTTTGCTTTTCAAATCAACGCCCGAATTTACAAAGAACAAGAAGAGAAAAAAAACAAAGTCACTTCATTTCAAATAAACACGGTTTCTCTTGACATTGCATCGTATGAATATATAAGCTATTCTTGTTTGGGTTAGTAAGCCGACCCTAGTCTAGGAAGCAAGAAGACATACATACATGGCCAGACAAGTTGAGCTCTTTCATTGTGCCTTCGCATTGTGCCGCCACAGACCCACAATTCACCTGGCTGCGCTGTAATCCGGTTACTCTGAAGGTCATTTGTTACAAGTGAAAATGTCACAATGGATATGACACTCTAGTTCTCACTCCAGGATCTCTCCGGCTTTGTTTCTCATCAGCTGGTGAGTGAGTAATTTCATTAGTTAAATATTCATACGTTACTCTCCATTTGCATCACAGGAATTTTTTTTTTTTCGTCTTTTTTTTATCCTCCCAGGACTTTCTGAGAGAAAAGCCCCCAAAGAGAAAAGCACAACTGTCAGCACCTCCGCTGAAGCATCCATTGTTTTACACAGTTTAATTACAAAACCCCAGCACCGTTTCATGTTAAGATTATTCACTGCAGGAGGCCTATATAATTTGGACTGGAGGGTTTGTCATGTAATATAATACAATATAACAGGCTTTCAGTATTAGATTTCCGATTTTAGCCTCCTTGACATTTCAAGCTGCATGAACTAATACATCTGTTATTTGTCGATCATTTGATTATTAACATACTTCATAAACCAAATCAGCTACCCTGCTGGAGACTGGAGAGATACGACCAAGACAACACATTTCTCTTTCCCCTCATTGCATTCTCATTCACGTTTTCGCTCTCTCGCTTTCTTTCTTGAACAGAAACTTTAAACACAAAACACAAGGCCTCTCTGTTACACAGACTGCCGAAACCTGATGTACTAGACATCTGAAGGAGAGCTGGTCCACTACTACTACAACGACATAAAACAACGCTGGGACTGTGCGAACTAGTGTTTACTGCTGAAAAAACAAAAACGGTGCCTCTTCTTTGGTGCCTCTGATTTGTCTAGTCCTTAAACTGCAGTTGATGACGTTCTATGGTACACTTAAATTTGTGGGGCACTACAGTCTCTAGTAAAACAGCTAGCTAGTATTTAGGGAAAATGTATGGATGGCAAAAGGGAAGTCATAATTCTCGTTGTCTTTCCAGAAATCTTTGTCACTGTGCTTGTTGGGGCATGCAGAAGGTTTGTGTCTTTACTCTAGTTTGCACGTTGAAAGTTTGCATGTTGAAAAGTCAAAAGGGTAAAGACCTGTAGTGAAAGGAACATAATCCACCTCACCTGCTGCTTTCGTACGGTGTTAAATAATGCTTACTTGCGTCAAGGGTGTGATATCAGAACTTAAATGAACTCTAAGGAAACCGGGAGAAGCCAATGGATGGATGTTTGTATCTAATCGACCTCGCTCTCGTTGCTCGCACCTTCTGGACGCCGCAGCTTCTCCACCTGCTCATTTATCTGTCCGTCGCCTCCTCTCCTGTCCTCTGTCTGCACACTAAGGTGGTCTTCCTCATCTGCATGGGTCACGTCGTCATCCTCGTCTTCATCCTCATCATCCTCTTTCTTCTCCTCCTCGCCCTGGACTTCCATACGGACCTGGTCTTTCAGGTCCAGAGGGAGAATGGAGCCCAGGCCTACGTCTCCATTCAGGCAGTGGGACCCGGAAGGGGTTGCCTGGGAGCTGTTGCTCTCTTTGATGGGGGAAGAGTTGGCTGACTCGTTGCTGACGGGCGAGATGTCGCTACTGCTGTTGGTGTGGTTGACGGAGGGCGGGTTGGATAGCGATCCGGGTTTGAGAGGGATTTGCCAGGATGGGATTTTGGGAACGGAGGGTGAAGCAGGGAACTGTCTCCTGAGAAGAAAGAGGACATGAATAGAAAATTACAAGCGTTTTCTTCGAACCCTTTGCTGAAATCTCTCACAACAGAGTACACATTGTGCCTCGGGCTTGTTGTCTGCCTAAAATATGCACGAGCGAGTCCAGCTATTGTGCTTTGGAAACACGAGCAGATTTGTCAGTCTGAAAGCACATGAGAGATTATGTCCATATGTACTCCACACCTGGCATCTGATGCAAAACAAAGCATGTCCGCGCAACAAAGGTAAAATAAATTCAAAAGCGACTTCAGGGTGGTTTCTTTGAATATATGAGGCAACAAGTTGAGCAGATGGTGAGCTCGGTTTGTATTTACAGCAAAGATCTCACATCTTGAGAAGGACAACCATACACAGCATTCAGACAGTGAAAGAAAAAGGTAATTACAGCTTAAAATGTTTAATGAGAACGAAACGGCAGACCAGCGAAAGCTTTTATCTGTGTGAATTTCAGATGTATGAGATTACTTAGATCTTAATTTGCATGATACATACATAATCAAGTAAACATTAATGAAAGTGAGGTAAGATCCATCTTGGGGCATTGAGGGAACCTGTTGGATGCATCAGGCCTCATTAACCAGTAATGAGCTGGTTCCAGCTACATGCCCCGGTGAAGAGAACGAAATGACACATACAGATCAAACCGTTTTAGACACATTTATCTGCCAAATCGTCCCAAGGCATACTAATATCAGCTGCCCTGAGTGAGAAACAATACTCTCCACTCATTTACACTGTGATATTACAAAACATGCAGGCTGGAACACCCACTACAGGTCTTCTTCAGGACATTAAAGATCATGCATCTTATTAGTTTTCAAGCACAAATCTGAACACGCTGAAATATAAAGAAATTCGTAACTGCCTTGTGGAGGTCAGACTTTATTGTACACAAACAAAAATGAAGCGGTGCGGGAGAAAAGTATAGTTTGTTCAGTATGTCATATAGGGATGCGCATGAGTACACAATCTATTAACTCAAACCTATCAGTGACGATCGAGCATGAAATGCATTTTTTTTTTTTTTTTTATCGTATATGACGCTAACCAGTCATTACATAAATATATGGAAAATTCACAGCCTATAATTAGAGAGGAAAGACACACAGCTGTGAACTTTGCCAACTACCTGAAAGATGCAACAGAAAAGTGTCTGTTAAGCTCTGAAAAAAGTATTGGCATGTGTGCACGACAACACTGCTAACATGGTTCTGGCAAATCAAAGTCTCTGGGAATCAGTGAGTTGACTTCAGCATTGTCGCACGCGGTGGAATTCGGTGTGTGAAATGTTCAAACGCCTTTTTGGAACAGAGGTGATTTGTATAAAAAAAAAGTGAAAAGTTACCTGCTGAGAAGAAGACCCTTAAGAGATACAATCTCAGCCTTGAGTTCACTGATGCTCTGAGACTCCAACATGCGGTTGGTGGCAGAAGAAGCCTAAAGAGACAAAATTACAATTTACAGTTTGGTTTTGAAAACAAACACTTATTTGCTACTACTGTCCTCTACCTGGGCTTTAAAAAAGTTATTTATTCTCTACTGTAGTTAAAGGTGAAGATCTACCCCAGAATATAAAAGCTCTATCATATCAGGCCTTATTTACCAGAATCTGCTATATTAGTATGCAGCATATGCAAAAAACTTCACAGATGTCAGCGATCTGTTAAAGTGTGACTTTTTCTAATTTGATTTGTCAGAGTCACTCAATGAACACAATAATTTGATGCGTTCAAACTGCCAATACGAGACAATGAAAGTCTTGACATCAAACCACAACTACACTGACAAGTCCCACCTACTATATTTTCTCCACCCAAAGGCCAAGAACTTTCAAAAAATAAAAAGGCTAAGGGAATTAATCATACCATTTTTACATATTTTTCCATATTGCAGACTGCTGATTTGAGCAGGACAGAGGTGTTTGATAAGAGGTCTCTGGCACAACAATGGCAGTATTCATCAAGTCAGGGAGGTTTTTATTAAAAGAAGCCTTATCGCCAACTGCTTGCCATGGGATGAATTGCTGAAGGGAGTGATGGCCAATTGAAGTGGCCAGCAAACATTTGAATAGCAAATGACTTCAAGGGGAAAAAAGGCCCCAAAAAAATCCATCCATCATCCCCCCCCCCCCAAATAGACAGGTGGTTGGTAATGTCAATTTATAAAAAGATACCACCCCCCGAAAAAAGAAAAAGATTTGTAGCCCCTCTACATTTCAATTTCAGTTCTTCAAACGTTCTGACAGATTTAACCTGGGCTCTCAAATGGGTCCTGTATGGCTACACAGAGCCAATGACTCTTTGAACCGTCCACAAACAAACAGCCCACATCTAGCCCATAATACCATTCCAGTTCTTCTGCCCGCTGAGGGGGGGTGGGGATTACGAGAGCAGGAAGAGGAAGTGAAAACAGGGCTGGGGGAAAAGGAAAATAAAAGTGTAATTAAGAACATCGGAGTCACCGGGGGCGGCTAGTTAGAAAGCAGAGACCCCCTATCAAGAGGAGAGGGATAACTCGGACTCTTCCACATGTAATTAAATCTAAAGTAAATTAATTGAATCACATCTGAAAAGGATCAGACTCATTTACAGCGAGGGCTGGGGAGGGACGGCGGTTTTGTGTTCTTTCTGCTCCTAAAGCCCTCAGATAAGTGTGCCGTTTTCGAAGAGGCCACATCTGATCCGAGCCGAGCGCATTAGGCCTGGTGAAGACACTCTTATTACAGGCCTCACCTCATTATGGCCATCTTAATCCCACACTCCCCACGGCACCCAGTATAATAAGGCTGGAATGTACCTCTTGCTCATTCTACCTTTGTAATGGGGAAAAAAAAATTAATTGCTTTGGAGGCTTAGCTTACACTTCTCGGACATAAAATCTAAATAATATTTTAACAGAGGCTACAAAGCACCTCTCAGCCGCCGTTCATTTCGAGAGCCAAACATGCGCGCACACACACATTCAGTGATGACCGTTTAATTGCTGCTAAAGGCCTTTCTCTGCATGTCTTTGACTGTGTGAGCAGCCATCAAGTCAGAGGGGTCAGTGCAGTGTGATCAGGGTCCGTCACCCTCTTAAGTGTGAACAAAGCTTTGCTACAGTCTGGGTAATTATTTAAGGAGGTGGAGCGTACCGTACAAAAGAGGTATATGCACGTACATACACAGAAACAGCAGTCAGACATGGAATACATTAAAGCAAATGTCTGCAGAACATTAACAACGGATAATATCTTAACAAGGCAAGTTAAGAAGCATCTGAATGCAAATTAATTCACTGCTTCTCTCTCTGATGCTCTTTTCACCACTTAATACATGTATATTTATGGTGGAATCGGCTTGAAAATAAATCCCAAGGGAGTGTTTTCTGGTGAAAACACTGGTACAATTTATTTGAGGCTGTTTATTCACTTTTCCAGTGGCAGGGCGTTCTGCGGTGGAAGGGGGGGTGGGGGGGGGAATCGAAGCGCTCCTAATCTTCCATGAGCAGCCACTAAAGACGGCTATCGTTATATGCAAACGGTACAGCAATTAAACTCAAACAGTCAAGATTATAATGCCTTATATATATATATATATATATAGAGAGAGAGAGAGAGAGAGAGTGACAGCAACATTCTGCCTGTTATTCAGTATTAAATATTATCAAGGAGAGCAAGGCGTTTTGGCTAAAAAATAAGAACTTTCAATTTAAATCAATACAATACAGTTCAGTGATGGCAAATTCTGTAACCAATCAAAATGGTCAAATAAACATTGACAATCTTAAAACAATAACGTCATATTAAAGTCCATTCCACAGAGAATTAGCTCAGAAAAGAACAACTAAAACCCTCACAAAGAAAAAAAATGCAGATTTCACTCTTAAAGGGACGGTGCATAAAGTAATAATAATCATTTTTTAGACTATGGACAAAAATTATTGATACATTCTTCAAAATACCATTGTGTTCTGCAGAAGAATTCATAGGAGGTACCACTTGACAAAGTAAAAGACGATTGTAATTTCGGGGGGGTCATTGTAAATGACTTAAAATTATGCAGTGTGTGTGTGTGTGTGTGTGTGTGTCCCAAATATATATATGCATGTGTGTGTTTATATACTAATCAATTTGACAACACTAAAACAAAAGTTGATTAAGTTTTCAGCACCTGATAAAGCAGAGTATTTATATTGATACTATTTTGATTCTTTAGAAAGAAGTTCCAACTGACATCTTTTATCAGTTGAGGACTTTATCAATCACCATTTGAATAACAGCTTCAGGTGATTTAATCAGGTCAGAACTGAAGAAATACAAAGTATGTAGTCAATCTACTGAGATGAAAAAGACAATATTAAACTATGAGGACAAACATGTCCACCGTTTCAGTGACCGCTACAGAGAAACAGGCCCACTGTGCTCATAACAGAATATACTTTATTTGTGTGGTTTTGAAAAAGAAAATTTTTATATATATATATATATATATGTTTACATAGCAGCTGAGAAAATAGGAGTCACCATGTGTTTCGGGTTAAATACACATTTCCGTTTTAGAGAGTTTAATTGCCAAGCTTGGCGTATTCTGCACAGAGTAAAGAACCCAGAAAAGGCAACTCAGAAAACCGCACAATGAAAATGATATGCAGCCAAAAGGCTTAACACGTGTCCTTAATTTCATGCTCTGGACCTGAAAATAATTTCCTGAATTCCCATATGGCTCTAGACAACAGGGCCCCGCATCTCTCAAAACAATATTTAAGATCAGTGCAAAGTAGACTTTATGATTTGTTTAATGGGCGTTTTGATCTGAAGTATACTTTATACACACTGCTACTTTCCAGCAAGGCACTCATGACAAATGAAGCTTTTTAATTCAATCTGGAATTTGACAGAGAATTTAGCCATTTTTACTTGACTTACTGTAAGGCAGCTGTTGTGGATGATGACCTAAAGTGTTTCAAACAATATATCGATGTGGTGGCATCTTTTTGGAACTGGCGGAGGCATGTTTCTTTAACAGCAGAGGTGAACCAGAGATTATTTGGCAAGCCAGTTTATGGATGACGAACTTCAAGCGGGCGACGGAAGGATGCTTGAGTGGGGGGGGCATGGGTTGTGTTGTGGTGAGTCTGCAATTCTTGCAAACTTCAGAAGGGTGAGAGATTCATATTTTCACTTCAATTTGCTGCAAGGCCAGATGTGTTTGCATATGTTTTTCTACGGGATCCAGATGCTTCGGTAAAACACCCATGTGCTTAACAAGCTGTGGACATAAAACATGCCCTCAGTTGCGATTCCAAAGCGCTTTTTGGAGCCGTTACGAGATGATTTATTGCAGCATCATAAGATACAAAGTACTTAGAGTTTCACATTCTGAGGTATGGCAATGTTTTTTCAGCAGGCTATTTCCTTTAGATGACTATTCTTTATAGATAATAAGCACATGTCTTCAAAAAGGATTTAAAGGCCGTATCATCATGAACATTCTTCTGAAAGATAATGATATCATAATGCCTTAAATTGGCATGTGATAAAGACAACAACATTAGACCTGCCACAATATATGAATAACAAAGATGATTTCTCTGAATTCTTTATTCTTGTTGTTGGCTGTCGGTTGTGCAACATAATTGTAAATAAACAAATAAATGAGTAAAATGTAAAGTGTTTATATCAATGATTATATTAATAATTGAATTATATATTTACTAGTACTATATATTTGTATACATAATAATATATATATATATAATTGTATTATATATTTAATAGTCACATGATTAATAAACATGATTAAATGGCATCCAAAATAATATTTTGATTACATGAGTGTGTACTCTATATTTATTATTTATATAAAAATACAAACACATGTATTTGTATGTAAATATGCTATGTTTATATATTAAATATATTTCTATACAATATAAAATAAAATTTAAATAATTTGTTAGGTTAGGAAATATTTGTAGGTGTATTTATACATACGCATAACAAATGGTATACATACATATATAATGTATGTATATATAATTATAATAAAATATAATTAACATTTAATAATATACAATAATACATTTTTTAATTGTTTTATGCTTGTTTAAAAGTAAAAAATATTAGTTTTATATATATATATGCCCTGTTTTTTTATTATTTGCTATTTTATTGGCTAGTACAATGAAATGAAAATGATGCACACAGAGGACATAATTGATACTTTTAACCATTAATTTACTTTCTATGTGCTGTCATAGATTATGGGTATCCTCCTCCATCACACAACCCTGCAGCCTTATGAACCAGCTAAACTTAAAAGATATTATAACGAGCAATGCACATAATAAATACTAACTAACTGTAAAAGCAACATTCCCAAACATTATTTAACATTCAAATAATGAAAGCTTCCTTCCTCCATAACTCTTTCATTGACAAGCCTCAAAAGCTAGGTCTCAGAGAAAATTCTCTTCTATTTACAATATAAGTAGGGGTTAAATGAAGTTTCAGTCCAGATGAAATTAGCAGAAACCAAATGACAGATACAGGAGAGATCAGGAGAAGGCATCAGCGTGGGTTCACTTCCTGTCCCTAAATGGCTTGCTGGAGCGTTCTGGAGATGGACGTACATGTTCTTTATGGAGCTTCCATGACATGCCTTGTCCTGCTGATGCACATTTTTCTCTTCTGGGCGGCATACGAGTCCTGTCACCACTAATATTCACATCAGGGTGAGGCATCAGTCTCAGTGTCACTGAAAAATGCTCCGTGTTGTCTTAAACTCAAAGTGGCCTTGTTTTATAGAGGATGCATCCCTGAAACAAAGCGCGGCCAAGGGCCTTATGAAAATGCACACGGAGGCCTTTTTTTAAACTCAACAGATTAACAAAACAAGAAGTGAAGACTATCATAATATCTCAGAGAAATTACATAAACCAAAAAGAATGCAGCCATTTTAGACAAGCAAATTCTTCAAGGTTTTTTATGTGTTTCCTATTTACGTTTTCTCTGTGATGTCTGTATCTAAGGCATTTCAGAGAATGAAAGCCAAATTAGGCATGTATGACCTGTTCATTACGCAGTTTAAAATAGTGCAAAAGAGTTTCACAGAAAAGAGACAAAAAAAATACCATAAACGATCACATTCTTTCTTACATCAGAATGAAAAGAATGTCAAAAACTAGAAGAATGTTCCGATTGGATGATATGTTTGTTTGTTTTTTTCAGTCACATCTGTTAAATCAAACCTCATATTAAAGCTTACTGTAACTACAGCACTTCTGGAAAGGTACAGCTCACAACAATGATGTTATTTAGTCACCTTCAATCAATTCCAAATCCATTTTTTTAAACAATACACAATGTTTTTACATAAAACAGGCCTAAAATCCTTAATTTATGTTATCTTTGCCTTCCGCCACATCTCCCAAATCTCATGTACACTTATGTTTAATTATTAAGTGAACAGAACAGGTTGAATTTTAAGTTTAAGAGCTTTGGCGAAGGGAAAGACTATCAGTGAACTTAAACTCTTCACATAAAACTAGTGTTTGACCTCGTTAGACCCTTCTGTTTAACATGGTGTTGTGCGATTACCTGCGAGTTCGCCAGCTCTTGTGTCAGCTCCTGTATTTTCTTCTGTTGCTGGACCAGCAGCTCCTGCACTGAAGCCAGGGTCATCTGCAACTGGGTGACTGCATCCAAAAACACACAAATGAAGATAAGACTTGACCCAAAACAATTACCAGAACTTCACCAGCTTTAGTCGCCATCCTTCGCTAACCGACATATCTGTTTGTTTGAAAGCATTACCGACGATCAACACGCAGTGGTATTCTCTTTGATTTAGCCTTCAGCTCAATCAGTAATATAAGACACCTCTATTTGTACAAGATTAATCACCTATGTCTGCTCTTATATCAAATCAGGGTCTCTTAACCTCCATTAGCATGGGTTTGAAACGCCGGCTCTATCAAACTCTCCAAACAATCAACAAGATGGAAAAAAAGCCGCTCATTTGGGAGGCAGCAGGGCTAGACACTACTGTCCTCACTAATCTTACTAAATACAGCTCATTTTCCTCCCTCTCTGAAGATTGAATTATTGTCAGATTGTGCTGGTCCCGAGGATTAGAGAAAGCCCAAGAAAAACAGCCCTAGCAGGGCCAGAGTTGGTGTTATTAATGGGGGTATCATTTCAAATAACCCAGAGCACAAGTTGCTCTCCCCCTGTTTCCAGTCACACATGCATTCCCAAACAATGCATTAAGTTTCCAAACTGATTATGTTACAGAAAACCAATAAACGCCTCTATAAATCATGCTCTGTAAAGTGTTAAATCAACTCTAATTGGATTAACATCAGCAGATATTATTAGCTGCCGACTGTTGGCTCTCCGGCGCACAGTTCCAGGGCTCTCCTTTCATAGAAACAGCCTTTCCACTTTCTGTTTAAGAGCTGGTACATGTTTCTTTCTCTCGCAGCCTTTGTCTGTCTCATTAGGTGACTACTTAGAGAAAAGCAGGCGCTAAACAGCTTTTCCTAGCTGAACAATAATGATGATTCAAACTCAGATGACTGTGTTAATATTAACGAGAGACCTGACATCCGATTAACTGTCTCCAAAATATAGTTTAAGAAACTGTTAACTGAAATAATTGCATTTTGCCATCATTTACCCTCATGTTGTTGTTCCAAACAGTCAAGATTGTTCTATTTCTGTGGAACACAAAAGGAAATATTTTGCAGACTATATTTTCAAATATGCTTTTGTGTTCTTTATGTGCTTTAAATGTCAGAAAATAACCAACATTTCAGTCCCTAGGCAGATCAATCATAATGCTACAGGTAAATGATAACACAACTAAGTGGCCTACCCCTTTAAATAAAAGAAGAAGGTCTGAGTTTATATTTGATAATGGTTGCACTGAACATCACATTTAAAAAGTATAAATAGCCATGGTGCTTAAATGGGCACCGCAGGTGTAAATCAGCTTGCAACACCATTCATAAAAAGTTTAAAATAAAGCTAAAAATGTTCTTAAGCATGAATGCCACCACAGCTTACGTCAACAGCAACTCCTACAACATTACACTGAGAATGAGAAGCAACTGCACCGGACCTCTAAACCCACAAACACTCGCTTCATACTCAAAACACAAGAAATAATGCCTCCATTTAGTGCATCTCGGGTTTCCACAAACGCTCTCTTTGGAGAAAACAATTGGTTGAATTTGAGATCCTGCAAGTGGCTTCGCAGCTGCTGTGAGGAGGCAGACAGTGTGTATAGCGTAAATTATTCAGTAAATACCTCAATATAATGTACACTGCATATGTCCGGGCCTGTCTGAGCCTTTATTGGCCAGCTGGTCACCAATATGCTCTCCGCAGACAAAGAGACTAAGCAGCTAGCACAATTCCATTACAGCCGGCACGGGTGTGAGTGCACGCGTGCGATGAAATGCTTCCAAGACCTGTTCATTAATTGCCTTTGGAAAGTTGTTGGGAAATCATAATGGGAGTCAAGGCCTACACTCAAAGGCTGCAGGAGTAATGGAGCCACATTCAAAGGAATACATCATTCCAACACACTTGGCACTAGAGAAATACACGAACTTTAACAAAGGAGTGCGGGCAATTGGCAAGCGGCAGTCACTTGCTATTACTCACGTTGTGAGAAGAGGGGGAAACTCACTCCGTAATTGCAACCCTCTCCCAAACTGTTAACTGAAACAGTCATTAACTACAATAGCAACTTGGCTACTGCAGCCACAGCAAATTAGATCAGCGGCGTGACTGACTGAGTGACTGGGGGTAGGTACAGCTCTTCCAGGAGAAAACGAGAAAGTGGCGGGGAAAGGTGGGGGGGAGAAAGAAAGAAAAGATTGTCAGGAACAAGTGTTTCACAAAAGGAAATATGAAAAGCAGCTTCAGTCCTTAACAATATAAATACTCTTATCATCTGAATGTGATGCTAAACAAAACAGGAATCCTGCTAAAAACCAAACAAAATGAGGGCCAGACAGGGTGCGTTACACAAAGGAGGGTTTTTTTGCATATATGAACCAAAATGGCAATGAAGAGGCTCATTTGATAATCAGATAAAGAAACCCACATCAAGCTTGCACGCAATGACTCACAATCGTCCGGCCTTTCAGTCACCCTCCCCGAACCAAAAACTGGGCAACGGGCAATGAAATTCAGATACGCAGCTGACTAAAATCACTCGCCTTTATCCCGTTTGCCCCAAATTTGCTTATTTTGATCTCCTGGATAATGAAAACAATACTATATGCATAACAGAAGACTACACTGATGTATACGCTGATCCATGCATGGATCCAGATCATTTCCATGGTTTTATGAGGCAAATATTAATATGGCCAAGTGCCAAGCATACTCAGGTTTACGTCATGAAAAACAACAAGTCTTTTGTCTACTGTGTATCAAAAGTGCCTGCTTTGCATGTACTGTTTAACTCTTTTCTGACTGTTCTACATCATTTTTTTTAGTTCAAATGTTTACACTGTAATCCGAAGACCAAAAACAATAACTTACATGTTTTTGTAGCAAGAAAATGATAGGCCGCTGGGAGAGGTATTCACTAACAGTCCTGCACACTTTTACTTGTTATGCTCAGTTCATACAGAAAATGTACAAGTGAAAATAAAAAGTCATAAAATGCAAAATGGTAATATGTAAGATTATGTGGCACTTAACTATGATGCAAGAAAGCTTTATAAAAAATTAAATAAAACTTGCTTTTTTGTAGATTGCTTGTGACTTACAAAATAATTTTTTTTTTTTTTAAATAAATAATAATTTTAAAAAGCCTGGTGGAAATTCAGTCACCAAAATGACCTTTACTCTAGTCTTCAAAAACATTAATAATAATAATTTTGATATAATTTTGCTTATCTATATCAGACAAAAATTTGAATACTGGTGCAACGCTTATTTTTATGAGTTAAAATATATGTAAGGAAGTCAATACCATCTATTAAGTATGCAAATGGGCATAGGAAAATAGTCCAATTGCATTTCAGCATGTAAAACTTGTCTAACTTGTCTGTTAGATTTTGAATACTGAATGCTTTTTTACATTTCAAAACAATAGATATTACAATAGATTTTCAAAAATAATAAATTATCTACCAAAAACCCTTAGAACTTTATGTGAAGTAATGAATTCAGTCTGGATTAATTGTGAAAGCTTGGTACAAAACCTTAACCAGAGGAATATCAAAGTGCTGACAACTGAGTTGTCCTGCACTGTCTTTCTTTAAAATAAAATAACAAATAAAACCTTGCAAAGAGTGAATTGTCATTTACACAAAAGGAGCCACCCAGCTGCAAGCCGACTGCGGCACTAACGAGACAAAGTTTCTTCGGGAAGTGTCCCGCTTTCATGGTTGCCAGGATGTTTAATTACACCGGCTGCGTAGTGGGTAAAGAGAGGGGGAGGAGAGAGGAGCAGAGGCATCCCTCTCTGACAGACTAGCTAAGATTCCTCACCTGTCCAAGGCGGGAGACGCACCTGTCACCACACACTTAATCACCAGCGCGCTCCGGGCCCAACCGGGGAGCCACACCACCACGCCGAAAATTAAAATGAACTTTCTTGCCACGCAGTTAAGGCAGCAAAAAAAAAAAAGAAAAAGAAACGCTGTCATTCCTCTTCCCCTCATTAATATTCTGAGGTTAAGAGCTTTTCAGCGAAACGTAATTAATTGAAGCTGAGCTGACAGTAAACAAGCAATTTCAAATTAAAGCAAAATGACAGGACCGTCATTTGTAAAATGTGAGCAGATTTTGGCGACAGATAAATGAAGGAAAATGTTAAGGAGGAAAAAGTGATGAAGATATTAATCTTCACCTGTCTGTGTCAGCGTGCCACTCATATCCGCGATGTTGCTCTCGATCCGCTGCAGATGCTTCTTGTCCTCTTTGCTGCCCATAATGAGGGGAAGGATGTATTTCTGCAATTAAAAACACGGCACGCTATTAGAATTCCACTCAGGAACAGGGAAAACAGGCCACTGGACCAGGACGCGCTCTGTCGCTACACGTCCACAGACAAAGAGCTAATCTATTAGTGTCAGCCTGGTCAAACCAAAACTCTATTTTTTCTGATCATTTTTGAAATCTTTACAAGATTTGTTTGATGAGAAATATTGAGAAATATTTTTTAGAATTTAAAATACTAATTTTGTACTTCACTATATTTAAACATATATTTTACTCCTGTGATGGTTAATAGAATTTTTAGCAGCACTTCCTCACTTGATCTTTCAGAAATTAGCGCAATATGCTAATTTGGTGCTCAAAAAACACTTAATATATTTATAATATATATAGATGTTTTGCTGAATCGAAAATAATAAAGAAAACCATTTAATTAAAACTCTTGTAACATCAAACACATTTAATTTCTGATCAATGTCCATGCTCAAAATATTAATCCCCTTAAAAAAATAACAGTATATACATTTAACAGGGTCAATACTTTGACAATCTTGAGCACATTACATAAAATAAATGTTTTAAGAAAGAATACACCTTAGTTTGGTTCACATTAAACTAAAATGTTCCCTAAACTAAAAAAGCTACATTTAAGAGAGGCTAAATAAAGGCAGAATGCTTATTAAATATTAAGGTATTTCAGGACATTAAACAAGAAAGAAGAAGTGAATATCTAAACATTACTAGTGTTTGATTTCCCAGTATCAAGTTCAGCATTGTGTTTGGCAACAGTAGATAAAACATCATAACACGAATTATGATTAATAGGCCTGCATTCATGCTGAAAAAAACAAGACCTTTTGTTTTTTTAATCCCTCTCAAAAGTCTTGTGGTTTTCTCACTTCATCCAGAGCAATTTGCCTCAATGGCTGACACAGAGGCCAAGAATTAAGCATCGGGGCATGACTCTGGGTTCAACATCATTAAGTCTTTTAGCCCACAGGCTGGCTTCTCCATTTGAACATGTCACCTTCTGAGGACAATTGCTTGTCAGAGTTTAAGCCTTGTAGAACAACATCTCCAAACACTGAAAATAAGCTGCAAAGGTCAGACAGCTAGCGTTTCCACTAGCTGCCGCTTCTCACGCCATCGCTGTTTTATTTCCAAACGCAAGCGTCGATTCGTCTCCCCAGACAAACAAACAAAGCACATAGACGGGGAGATTAACATGGCATTTGGTGAATAGCTGGGTGCTGTAAAGCGTAATGTGCGTGTGCAGGCTCTCCGTCTGGGAAACAGTTGGCATTAACAGGTTTTCACAGCGGCGCAACCGTTGTTGACACCGGCATAAGTAATAAACACTTTTAAGTTGAAAAAATCTGAATGAGTGTCAACACCAGGGTAGTTAATAAGAAAGCTGCTGTGAGCGCTGTTTACAATGTGCTCTATAGCATAAATAAAGTGAAGGAGGAGGCCAGGGCATATGGTGGCACCGGTGAGCCGTTCCTCTGACATGACAGCAGTGAGAGCTCTCGCACCAGGGAACAGTACCTCCAGCCACGGGCACAGATCCTCCGAACAGCAGAGGCGCATGCGGGGGACTGGAGAACCACAACTGCTTGTGTGTAAGCGAGAGACACAGAATTGAAGTGAGAAACGAGCGAGTGAGAAAGTTACAAGAGTTATTTTTTTTGCATTTTCTTGCCTGCACAAAAATCTATTTAATAAGGATAAGAGTACCGTGAACATATGCCAAGGTATGAAACCTACCTGGTTATTAAAGTGTTTTGAGTGTTGCTGGAACATTTCTTGTCAAAGAACTCACACCCAAAGTCTCTATTACAAATATCCTGCCATCACTAACCAAGTCTATTTTTAGTCCATTTTTTTTCTGCCTGGCAAAAGCCTTATATAGCAGCTTTTAGTAAATTAACTTATGGTTCATGGTTAATATACTACCATTCAAATGTTAATGAAAGGTTTCTTATGTTAACCAGTGATGCAATTACTTTACTAAAATTTACTAAATAATTAATAATTGTAATATTTGTTATATATATATATATATATGCACACATATTTTTTTAATCATTCTAAAATGTGAATTTTAATATCTAAAAACATTTCTTATTATCTCATTATTATATTAACACTACTTAATATTTTTCTGAAAACTGATAAATTTTCCCCAGTATTCTTTTAATTAGAACTTTCTAAAGAACAATGTTTTTTGTTTTTTTTTGCAGCAACATCACAGTCTTTAGTGCCACTTATACTCAATCTAATTGGTCTCTGCTAAAAAAAAGTAAAATTTATTATATTTATAATTAACACTACCAAAGATTTTATTTTTACGTTTATTAGGAATAATCTTCTGCTCTACTTCATCCAAAATATATCAGCAATAAAAGCAGCAATATTGATATATTTTTACTATTTTAAATAACTGCTTTGTATTTGAATATACAGAACTGTGCAAAGGTTTTAGCCCACTAGTATTTTCACCAACAAAAAATGGTTTTAAATCGGTTATTTCTATTTTTGCGGTAGCGTGTCAGTTGGAAATATCATTATTAAGTTTCCTGTTAATTGTAATAACCAACTTAAAACCATTGTTTGTTGGTGAAAGTACTAGTGGCCTAAGACTTTTGCACAGTACTGTATATTAAAAAGTAATTTAATTCTGTGATCAAATTTTCATTACTCCAGTTTTCAGTGACACATCCTTCAGAAATAATTCTAATAACAATTCTAATCATTTCTTTATTTTTTCCATTTAAATGTAAGGATGCTTTATATTGATGAAGTGATGATAACACAAAATATATATTTTAAATACTAAAAATCACAATACTGCTTCTTTTGCTGTATTATTTAAATACAGGCTGGGTTTTTTAAGTATTATTGAAAACTTTTGTCTTGTAGTATTTAAAGCATGATCATGAGTTATGTGCTAGCAAACAAATAGTAACAGTAAAGGTTTCTTAACAAGCACCAGTAATGAGAATGAGTAAAAATGAAAGTTGTGAAAAATAAAGAGTTTAGGTCACATTCTCAAAACATCACTCTAAGCACTGAACAAGCTAGAGTTTCGGGTTGTTAAGCACAGACTGGTGTCAGAGGAAAATGTGACTTAGCTTTGGCTCACTACATTAGTAAAAGCAGTCATGTGGGCTACTGGAGATGGAGATTGGTTTTATAGAGAGTGTGCTGACTGACTGAAGTAGCCGAGTGAAGACAGAAGCTTAGGAAGCTAAACATACATTCCTAATCATGACATCATGAGAGTTCCATAAAATATCATTGTAAATGTTCTCTTACAGCCCACTGCTGCATTTTTTTTTTTGGTATAAAACACAGTAATACAGTCCACATGCTCCTGTGGGCAGTGTGGGTTGACTGTCACCGAGACACGGGGTCTCTCCCCTACTCGATGGGGCCTGAGGGCCCACGCACCCATCGGTACCCACGTACAAAAATCGTGTTGTGATAGTGCTGGAAAGCAGTGAGAGAACAGCCTCTGGGTTTTTCCGAAAAGGAAAACAAAGAAAGATCTACAGTAGAGGTAGAGATGAGCTCATTCCGATGACGTTGGACTTTAACCACAGTGATTTACACGACATCAATGTAGAAAACGCATACAAAGGTAGAAACGCTAAGAAAAGCTCAGTTCTCAGAATAATAAACATATTTTGACAGATAGGCTATTGGTGGCACTTAAACACATACCCGGTAGAGATGATGGAAGCCAAAGGCCATTCCTGCCAAAATGACAGCCAGGGCACTGTAGTGTCTCCATCTGTAACCTGACGGACCTGCAGAGACACACAAACAAATACAACAAGCCCACCTATTAGTCCAATCCTGGGAAAAGCTGTTGTGCTATTTTTTACTTTGACATGAACAAAAATAAACTGTGATGTATAGAAATACAGTACATACATGGTCTAATTTTGAAACACGAGCAATGTTTGTGTGATTCACAAAAAAAAAAAAAAAGTAAAATTATTTTATTAAGCTGGTGCTGATAACCCAGATAATTACTGCTAATTTTGTATTAAGTATCCATTTTAAGGAATACATTTAAAACAGTAATTCATTTGCATCATTTTTCAAAATATTTCCCCCAATATTTTTATTTTTTCACATTTTAAAAAAAGGCTTAGTAAAAACAGTGTAAGGTAAGCAATGAAGTTTACAAATTATATAAATCCTTTAATAAGGTTTACTATATTTTACTATATGAAATATTTTGAATCTTATGCTTTGCAAGTGTTTGGTTAAAATGGATGATCTAAAACAACAGCAACACTGATTTTTCTCTGATCATGGGTGAAAAATATCTAGATGCATATAGAATATTATGAAAAGACTGCAAAAAATAGTCTTGTATATTTTGTTTTTAAAAAGATATAAATATATACACTAAATATTTTATTAAATATTATATTATTAATATACTAAATATTTTAATAAGTATATTCAAATATTTTTAAATATTCTAAATCAAAATTTTCACAGAGACCACTGAATGTAAACATTTCATTAGACTTGTGACTGCAACATATACTGTCTGTACTTTTACCCCTTTACAGATTTTTTAGTTTTAAGTCAAACTACTGTTAAAAAAAAAAAGCTAAAGTTTTAAGCATAAATAAGTCCATATGAACTGGTGCTCTTGTTTCTAGAAGAAAGGGGAAAAGAACAAAAAACAAAAAAACTAATTCTGATTACACATAACTGTGGAAGCGCAAACTAGATCTGAACATTAAGATTAAGTACCACATTACTGTAAAACAGAAAATGAGAAATTTAATCTGCTATGACCGCGCATTACGGAAACTCCCACTTACAATATTTTAGGGGAAAAATCTCTCTGTTAAGGTAATCGTGATCTTGAAGAAATGAAAATGAGAGTCATTTAAAAGATCATTCGTACGGTTTCTGCTCAGACCTTGCACAACTGCACACTAATGATGAGATGAGGTGCGAATGTCGCATTAGAAAAACGAGTACTATCAGGAAATGAAAGGCCACATGAAAGAGTCTCTCCTCACCCCTCACACTCATTCTCAGAGTGAGACAGTTGACCTGGCAGAAGGAAAAAAAAAGCTGAAAAAAAAACATTTCAGTGCAGATTTAAGACGTCAGCGTTTAGAGAAGTATTATAATTAAAAATCTAATGCGCAACCACTTTGATATCAGAAAAACCCCAAAAGAGTCATTGGTTGGCAAAATCAATCATCCAGATCATAGCCAGTCTGTCGGCCTAGTCAGAAACCTCAAACAATCAACCAATGTTCTAAAAGTGCCTTTTCAGAGAAACAACTTAACAATAGCTTACTTATAGTTGGCATATTAAGCCTGAACTTGAGAGTAAAAAAATAAAAAATAAACTAATACACTTAAGTTAGGCTTTAACCAGCTCCTCAAAGCAAGCGCAGCCGTTTCAATTCATGCTGAGGCAATCTGGCAAGGCTCAGCCAACAGAAAGGAGGTAGAAATTATCATGCAAATGTTTAACGGCACACCAAATAGAGAAGTAATTAAAGCAAGCCTGGCTCTGGCAGGTCAACATGTCAGATACAAAATGCTCCATTTTGTAACATAGCGTGGTCTGCGGAACAGGTGTGTTACTGTAATTTGTTTGAATCTGCTCTACTGAATACAAATAGACAGGCTCTTTAATAGACTAGCAAAGCAATAGTAATTTTTCATTTTTTTTTATGCGTAACTGAACAAGCAGTTTTTATCTGATTAATTATATTAGAGGTCTATTAGGGCGACCCAAATAAAATATGGCACTGATTCTTCAGACATGGAACAAAATAAGTCCCATAATTGTACCTGCTATAAGTATTTTTTTTTTAAATAGCATATTATACACTAGATCACTAAACACAAATGCATAATTTTGAGGGGGGTTGTGTATTAAATTATCTTGTACTGCTCCTACACCACTTTTAAGTCTTCTCAACTTTAATAAATTAAAGTAATGTACAGTAGAAAATACAGATATTAAGCATATGTTATAAAGTATTCGTGCATGTTTTGTTTCTTATTATGACTCTTTTTAAAAAATTGTAAGAAAAATGTTTAGTAGTTTAAGTCATCCTCATAATTCAGATTAGGGGTGGGTAATTTGACCAAAATCTTCCCTCACGATACATGTATGAGTATACTGTATTTTATTTTACAGTAACAATAATATAATTATATCTCAATATTATTATTTTTGCATTAAATAAAGTCTGCATGATATAAAAAATTCTTGATACTATAAAAATGTAATAATTCTTGTCACCTGTGTTAATGTCGCTAATACTATACTAAATTAAAAATAAATAAATAAATAAACCTTGAGTTCACTGAAGACAGGTAAAAAAGAGATTAAATAAGAATAAGAAACTTAAGGACAAAAAATACAGTAGAACAAATAAATAAAAAAATGCTACATACTTTATACTAAGTAATCAAATGCATAAAAATGCTGCATAATTCTTAATAAAGTTAGTCAAGAGATCTCTCGCGCTAGTTTGTTTGGTGTGTTACACAAATCGGCTCTCATCAGGATCATCTTGATTCAGCCTGTTGAATCGGCATCTGTGCCATCGAGGAGAGTGAGAACTCTGATTGGATGGTTCAAGGGTTAGTTTACCCAAAAATGCAAATGAAATAAATATCTTGTTTATCCTTGTTTCGTTTACTCCCTTTTACTAATGAATACATAGTACTACTGATAGCTGCTGACATAGACCTCAAATTCTTCTCACGTAGGAGCAGAGTACAAGTGTTAGGTAGCAGTCGACTGTAGTCTGAGGTGTGTTCAAGCGCAGCTTTTCTGTCCAGATGCTGCAGACGCAAAGAAACAACAAATTTTGTCAAAGTTAATTCTTTGAAGTCAGCTTGGTGTATCCCAGCCTTAAGAAATACTCAAGAATCAGTGCCTTGTCACTCACAGGATCAAACACAGGTCAAAAAAAGGTGACACTCTACACCAGAAAGTACATCAAAAACATCAGCAAACCTGCAACTTCCTAAAACTTCCATTTTGAGAACTTTTGACAACATAGCTTTTTGTATCAACGGTAAACAGCACACTAACTGAAGTGTCCTTGTGGGAGCATGGCGTGCAGGACACACATGATGGCAGCTTGGGTCATTTCAGAGTCCTTGAGCTCAGCCAACGGCCCTGACCGATCTCCTACTTCAACTCGAGGTCCAAACGGAGGTCCTTCTTCCACATGGGTAGCCCCTCCACCTCCACTTTCCACTCCTGCTTTTTATTTGGTCACTTAAGGTGTGAGCATGGCCTCCATTCCCCTTTTTTCCAATCTCCGTTCAAATTTATTGGGTTCAGAAAAGGCCCTACTGTCCTTCTGCCGCTTGAAAATAGAGATCAGAGTATCCATTACTCCGACAGAGATGGATGCGGGTCCAGGCGCATCGTCCCCATAACAAGGACATCAAAGAGAGGGACCCCCTCTTTCCAACCTGACCCCCAAGAAGATCTCCTCTCTCTCCCCTCATTATGCCATTCTCTCATAGCCGTTTTGATATAAACCCTCCCCACTCTAGTGGGGCTGAAGCCTAACTACATGGCCATCCCATCAACATCGCTTTCATTACAAAACATGAGATGGCGGGGAGTCAAGGACAGGGTGGCAATAAATGAGGGTGGAATACATCTGGAATCATTGTCATACAGGTTAAGCATTATGCGAACTTCATTCAGGATTGGTAAATCAGTGGCCGGCCTGGAGCTCATAACCCACGGAGGTAATAAAGATACAGGCTGCAGAAAGGCCCTCGGTGGGCCAACCAACCAGAGATCATCGTAACGGCATGGATATCATATCGCAAGGACGTGCCAGAATTAATTACATGCCTACACAAATGGGATGCTCAACGCCACTCATTTCCTTTGAAAAGCACTCGTCTAAGATAATAGTTATGTTCGGACGCTTATAAAAATATCAGCACGCTATTCCAAGGTATTCCACACAGTTGGCCTGTTTTGAATTGATGTACGGGCGAAGGTTTAAACAAGATTACGGGAGCACAGAGGAGATTGGAGGACTCATTTAATATAGTCACGCACCATTTGCTAGGGAAAATCTACTAGACTAGACTAGAGTCATGTTTAAGGAGCACATGGGCTGCAAAAACATACAGCAGGTGGGCGAGTGGAGGGGTTATAGGGTAGACCCCGTATCCTGGTAAAAGCAACTGTGGTAATACTCACTGTATGGGGGCAGTGGAACAGGGTGAGCGATGTGTGCGGGACCGGGAACAGCTATAGTGAGCGGCTCCTCTGTACTACCAGACCGCTGGATGGCCAGATCAACCTCCTCATCAGTCAGACCTACACGGAGAGAAGGTGGTATGACAGAAAACTCATCAATATATTTACCAAATAAGGAAATCAAGTGAATTCATATGAATTTATATATTTTATATGAAGTAATTGTGCATATACAGCATTTGTGGTCACTTATTACTCCTTAAAATAAGCAGTAAAGTAACAATTATGCCATCTAGCTATATATTAGGGCTGCACGATTTGAGAAAAAAATGTCACATTGTGATTATTAAGGTAAAAATTTCGATTTGCGATTGCGATACGATAAACAAGTGGTTTGACTCAACTTGCTTGTTATCAAGGAAAAGGCAAACACAGATATATATGCTGAATAATAATAATAATGCTGAAATCTGCGACTTAGGTTAAATATATCTCGCTATTCGCGTGTAGTTGGACACTTGAACATTTCGAGTTTACGCCGGTTTCACACTGCATGCGTTAGCAGGGTGTAAGCAGCGCATATTTTTTTGGCGCCCATGTTAACGGATGAAAGCTTTTACACAGCACGCAGGAGCGGGACAGCAGAGCATAGCAGGTGCAGAAAAATGACAAATTTAAGCACATGGCACAAGGTGTTTGGAGTAGAAGGCTGGGAAATATGACAGAAAGATGCTTGTCTATAGCCTACTGCAGTACAATCAAGCTGTGCGCGACAAACTATGCTAGTATGAAAGCGAGAGCTAATGCCTGCAGTAAAACTGGCGTGTTTAACGTGTATATATATTATATATATATATATATATATATATATATATATATACACACACACATAAATAATTAAAGCTACTAATCAAAATCTACCTAAAGCCACAATGGACTGGCGTTCTTGCCCTACTATTTTGAAATACATTTGATATTTTATTACAGGCATAGTGTGCTCAGATCTTGGTGCTGATATTGGTATTTTTGTCGTTGTATATGCAACTGAGAGAAAGAAATAAATGAGAGAAAGAGATTGAGAAAATATGGGCCAAGAAAAGGCCAGCTGATTGGAAACAGCTGGGAAAAAAAGAAGGAGGCCGCCCACTTTAGAAAATCTGGGTGACCTCTGTTGGCATGTTAAAGTGCATCTCTTCAGCTGCCAAACCCAAAGCATGCTGAGAGGAACCCTTGGGCCGCAGTGCAGGATGGTACCAACGGCCTCCCTGTGATAGATTACAGCAAGCAGATGACGTCCCATCTACAGTACATTAAAGATACATCAAAACTTTCACTAACCTTTTTAAAAGTTATATAACTTTATATTATAGTATATTATTTGATATACATTTACATAACATTGAGAGAAAATATTTTTAGAAGAAAGTTCTCATGATGTTATTTTAGGGTTCCCACTCTTTTTAAGAGTTCATTGTCCAAGACTTTTCCAAGACACTTCCAGGACATTTAAAATTTCATTAAAATGACAATTAAAGACATATATATATATATATATATATATATATTCTTCCCTCCAGATGTCTTTAAAAGAAGAAAACACACACACACACACATTATGGCTATAGTATATAAATGCAATAACAATAATATAAATAATCAGTGTAAAAAATAACTAAAATTTTGAATAGTAAGAGAAAAAAATACTTAAAAATGACACAGGAATGGCCAGGAACGGTATAAGAGAATGTTCTGGAAAGAGATTTTTTGCCTCTTTGTGATGGTACAGTGAGGCATCGCTCACTGGCAGATCTCAGAGTTCTAGAGGGAGTGTAGAGTGGAAGGTAAGCGGGAGCCGAGCTGGTGATTGTTCCATATGCAAGCATCAGTCTCTTGAATTTGATACGAGCTGCAATTGGGAGCCAGTGCAGGGAGATGAAGAGAGGTGTAACATGGGCTCTTTTGGGCTCGTTGAAGACCAGTCGTGCTGCTGCGGAGCACTGCAGAGCTTCCAAGTGATGTAATGACACATTTCTCCAAATCTGACGAAGAAACAAACTCATCTATGGCAAGCAAACTTTTTTTTATTTTTGACTCAACTGTTCCTTTAAATCTCCAAAAGTAAGTACTCCATATGAGACGTGCAGTGTGAGAAACAGACTGAAATTTAAATCACTGTTCACCTGATAATCTTTCATGAAAAATCAGTAGACATGATCATGTTTGCGTAATTGCAGGGCTGATTTTGTTCAGATGTTTCAAAGTAGAAGTTTTTTGTTAATATCCATTTTTGATTATTTAGATTGCCTGTAATGAAGGTTCTGCAGTCACTTAATTATGTACAACTTAATGTATTTTTTATTTTTGGATTTTATTGCATGTTGCATATTGCATATATGCAACAAAAACATTGTATTGATTGCATATTGTATTGCTTACAATAAGGTTCAGTTCATTAACATTAGCCAATGCATTAGAATTAAAAAAAATATTGTTTACTTTTAGTACATGATACCCAGTGCGTTAGATAAAATCAATATAATAAACAACATTGTATGGTTTATACTTAAATCACTTCAGAACTCATTCATCGTCAAAGTACTGTATAAGCAAATACTTGTAGGCTAAATACATTTAAGTTAAGGTTGAAAATGTATTTTAGATACACTGAAATATAACAATGTTGAAATTTTTCTACAATTTAGCTATAACAAATTGATTGCATTAACTTACCTTAAAAATTGCCTTAAAAAAGTTCAATGATTCATGTTTTTTTGTGTGTATGGTGATAAGAGGCAAACACAAAGTGTTTACTGATCTGAGATGCTCAAAACACTTCGTTTCGAGCTGTATTTACATTAAATAGTAGAAAATCCTGATTTTACCCATCAAACTTTCTACAGCTAGAAAATAATGTGGCCACACACTTTGAAGATACTGAAAACACTGCTTTCCCCATTTACCTGGTTTACTGGTGTCATAGAACATTTTGTATGAGACTTCTACACAATTATAAAAGTGACTAACATGAATGAAATGAAATGATTGATGTGCGTTGTTGTTTTTTCTGTAAATATGTGTGTGACAGACAGAGCTGTGATGTAACAGGGATTAGATCATGTTTAAGTTGTAACAGCACCACTCTTTGGCCTTGACATGAATTTACAACTAAATTATAAAGTTCAAAATAGCTTTAATTTGCAACTAGCAATAATTGTGAGGGAAACAAAATACAAAAAATATAACAAGTGTCCCTATATAGCATAGGATTTTATAAAGAATAGGCTACAAGTCAAACCACACTATCTTTAAATGTCTTAACGATCTGTTTAGCTTTTATTTCACCGGTAGGATATCACGTCATGTGTCATTCAGTCAGTTGTTTACTAGTAGGCTTAAGTTCACCTGATTTTAACCCAACCCATGAGCGCGTGCATGTGAGTGGAGAAACCGGTAAGACTCGCGACACAAACACGCTGCTCACGTCTTCATTCTTCCAGAAGAACATCACCAAGGTAAGCGTTATGGTCTCATATGGATGTGCTATATATAGAGAAGTATTTTTATTTCATCAATGTTTTTCATAAACTGATTGGAAACACTTTATAAAAAAAAGCAGTGAGATTAATTAGTTTATGAGCTAAGAACACATTGCCTGTTATAGAAACTAACTAAGAATTGTGAGTCATTATTTTTGAACATCATTTACAAATGGAGTCCATACAGACCAAACCGTAAACAAACATAGAACGGTCCACATGAATTGGACTATTGGTAGTAAAATGGTTTTTGGTTATATTGAATAACGTGTCGTGTAAACTAGTGTTATATCCTCAGATATCCCATGTAGGCTAAGAGGAAGTACATGCTTGTATACAGTTTCACTCTAAAACTATACATGCAGCTATATTTAATTAGTATTTCCTTTTATCTTCTACTTCCCTTATAGCAGTGTGATTTAAAAAGATTTAGATTTAATTGCATCACATTAAACATTAACATCATTTTACATTGAACTTGTAAATGGGAATGTTCAAAAATATTTGCCTCTAGTAATCAAATGCAAGCCAACTGAGGACATTTAGAGATAAACTATTCATAAGTAAAATTATGATGCCTACATTGAACACAAGTTATTCTCTGTAGTACAGAGTAGGATATTTGGACAGAAACATTACATTCAAGCACTTAACTCAAAAATAGTGCACATATATATATATATATATATATATATAATATAGTCCCTCATCTCATCTCGATTGTTTCTTGATGGTTCTCCCTTTTGACCTAAACTTTCACGTCATGTTTCTGGGCAATTCAAAGGAAGTGAATTCTTGTAAATCTTGATTTTTACATTCTTGGCAACAGTTACATACTCGTTATACTCATGTACTGCAGATGTCTGTGTCTGATCCCCCTGATATCATACCTGTGCCGAAGCCACGATCAAGATATTTCGTAGCAGGTGCAGAACAGCCGGCATCCAGTGAAAGGTGAGCTCATGATCAGCTGATGTCTGATGCCTTCTTTAATACAATAAAGACAGACATTAGAAGTATCAAAGGATTTTCTAACATGAGTTGGTTATTTGATCCCATCTCTCCCACCTGTTCCTTTCCCCCCAAATACACTGATGTACCCATATATCCTACAGAAATGGCCAGTTGTCGTGTCCAGATGTTACAGCTGATACACAGACCAAATCTGAAGGTACTTTTTCTCTATGTTTGTATATTTATCCTTCTTGTTGACCCAGAATACAATATACTTAAAAGTATTATTTCCCTTTTATCTTGGAAATGTAAAAGTTTGTTTCGTTTGTTTTGCATCCCTACAAGTCTATTTATACACCTGTGAACCACAATATACGAAGGGGAAATAACTGAGCAATTCTTAATTAATTAAAATATAAGCTTTACAATACCATGTCTATTCACATTAATTTTAGCAGACACGTTTATGCAAATAAGAGACATTTCTATATACAGTAGTTGTAATACACAAAGCCAAATTGCAAGTATATGTTAGATTAGCACACATCTAGAAATTAAATGCAAATGTATAAAAACATTTAATAGCAGAAATGATAGTGTTTTTATGGCTGTGTATTTGGATGAGTAAAAGGAGTTACCTACAGCTTCTTGTATGTTCAGTGCCCACCAGTATTTAACATTGTCGGTGAGGTTGCATGGTCATCACAAACTGCACTATTTTATTTTTGAAAGAATTTAAGCTTGCGGTTAAAGACCTTCCTTTTGTTTAGTCACTGTGTGATGTTATTGTCATATTAAAACATAAGGCAGAAGGCATTTATATCAAGCTAAAACAAGACCAGTGCCACTCGCAGATAGAAAAACACTGACCTGCAACAAACAAAAACCCTAACAAAGAGAAATCTTTATAGTGATCTAACTTAAAAGAATTTTGTTATTGCAACATATTCTGATACTGTATTCTTTGCCATACTAACTGTAAGGCAGGTGCTCTGCAAACAGGATAGTTTAGATTTTTTGTGTTTTTGTTCTTTCACTTGTATATCTGGTGTTAGACAACACAAATAAGTGTACTTTTTCAGAGCATGACAAAAGATTATCAAAATGCAATCATTAAACTCCACGGGGCAGTTTCCCGAACACGGTTTAAGACTAAATGTTAAGAGCTGTCTAAACTGAAAAAAGCTTGCACTGAGATATCTTAAAATACATTATTGTCATTTTTTAATCTTAAAATGCTCACAGATCATGCATTTTTAGAAAAAACATGTTACTAAAAAAAACTTAAATGTCCTAAATTAGCAAAGATCTAGTCCTGGCCTAATCTAATCCCTATCCGGGAATTCAGCCCTAACTGTTTAACTTCTAATTTGTTGTTATTACAAAATGCACTTGTTAAAAGAGCTTTAAGAAATAGTCCTGAAGTGTACAGTCTTTCTATACACATTAGTAGTGCGGTCAAACGATAAATCACAATTAATCACATTCAAAATAAACATTTTTATTTACAGAATTTATGTGTGTGGACTGTGTATATTTATTATGTATATAAATACACACACATACAACATATAGATATTTACATGTATGTATTTATATTCCTATATAAATACATTTAATATGTAAACACAACATATTTTTAAAAATATTTACATGCATGTGCATATACAGGTATTAAGTAAACAAATTTATTAATTTTTTGACAGCACTAATATATGATACAAACACCTTTTTTTTTTTTTTTTTTGAAGTGCATTAAAAGCACACTTCTTATTGGCATGCAGTGTAGTTAACCAAGTGCTTATACAGTACATTAAATATATACAACAAATATATAATCATTTTGATCCAAAGCACCTAGTTTCTAGTTTTCTGTTTGGAGCATGACTGGTTGAAAACAGCATTTCACCGTTTGGCTTTGGAGTAACATTAATGTCTGTGATTTGGCTGAATTATTCTTCTTTTAATTGTTTGTGTGTCTTAAAAGGACATCTACTGCTCAAACCACAAAAAGACAAACACTTACTAAAGGTGATGACTGCCGTTTTTCTCAGTAGATACCGATATCAAGCATGAAGTTCGTGTGGACGATTCATCTAGACAGCCGCCGTCCATCTCTGCACCTCCTGATCCTCAACATGTTAAAAGCATCTGCAGTGAAACACTTCCACTGCCAGACACGCTCTCTTTTAGTACCAGTTCATCTCCAGATACATCAAGAGCTGATGATTCAGCGTTTTCTGATGACTGCCCGCTGACTCCAGACTTGCTCAGCAATGATCACCACGATTCAAACAATAACAGGTAATGCATCTTTCAACATTGATTTCATTTCACGTTTCTTGAACAAAACCTGTTAGACCAGTGCTCTCTAACTCAACCCCTGGAGGGCCACAGCTCCAACACACACCTGTCTGGACCTGCTGAAGACCTTGATTCGGATCAGTTGGATCAGGTGTGTTTGATTAGGGTTGGAGTTAAACTCTGAAGAACGGTGGCCTGTTTGAGACCAGTGTGTTAGGCTGCGGTTACTGCAGTGCATGGTTCCTCAAATCTTACACTGAAAGTCCAATGCACTGCAGAGTTTAGCTCCAACCCTGATAAAACTCACCTATC
>JAUCMT010000054.1:6844068-6877444 GCA_032357475.1 Enteromius thamalakanensis | reverse complement strand
CACACTATTCAGAGCCGTCACGCTGAGGGCGTTCCCATAGCGTCTCGTTGACGCAGCTCGAGTTCCTGAAAAGGAACGTGGAAACATTCCTTGGTCCTTTAAAATAGAGTGTTACTGTATTTAACTTTTTGCATTAAATATTTTGATTTATCATGGCTACTGCAGAAAACCGATGTGTAATCCAGTCAGTCAAGATATGGAAAAGATGTGTTTAAGGAAGCTATGTTCATATATGGTCTGTCCTGTGTTTAAATGTCCCCTGCTGGTTAAATAGGTTTTGATAGGTTTGGCATGCAAGTAATGCAGTTGATTTATTAATCTAGCTAATAAATGAGTTGTACTCGATTATATACTCTATTCAACGAACTACAGCTACAATTATTGTTTATTTCAAATTATGCTTCAGTGGGCATAACACACAGTTTCACCCAATTTCATGTTAATCTTGAGTACCCGTAGAGTAGTACTGCATCCTTCATATCTCCAAAAAGTATTTAGTTTTATCACATTTATAAAAGGAAGATAACACATTACGATTCTGTCCAAAAAAAGCAGAGCTCCTGGAAGTGTGCTGTCTGGACGGAGCTAAAGAGTGATGAGCACTTGCGCCGATTGCCAAAAAAACACAAGGTGTTCCAATTGAAAGGGTCCCTATGCAGTGTTCACTGCTCCCTACTCCCTAAGCACGGTATATCTGTTGAAGTGGACTTCACTGATAATAATCGCTAATTTGGAACATCTTGCAACGTCATCAAAGAAACGGCAGGGTCATGTAGATGAATTTATTTCCCTTTCAAATTTAAACACTTATATACAAATAAAAAATAAATAAATAAACAATTGTATATTTATTGCAACAGCTCTATTGCCAATTCTTTAAAAAAAACTCTTTCAACGGCTCTGCTCTATCGCAGTGTGCAAAGTTGGGTGACTTTCCCTCTCCACTTCCTGTGAAGTATCGTTGTTCCCTCATTCCCTGTGGCATTCGCAGTGCCCTTTAAATTGAACATGTTTGCTCCCTTCGGAATGGAATCTCACTTAAGACATCAGAATACCCTGTGAAGTCCACTTGGCAGTCCACTTACGTTCAAATGGAACACACCTACAGACGGAAGCGGTTTCATTTATAACAAGTTCAGACTGCATGATTTTTAAAGTAGTCACAGATCTTTTCACACTGCATGACTATCTGGGGTAGGGTTCAGTTGCTGCTATATTCACACTGCATGATAGATCAGGCAACAGGGGGTTTTACACTGCTTGACTTTACAATACGAAGAATAGGTGATGACTTTGTCCCGGTCCGCAAACTACCAACCAAACACACGTGAGAAGTGACATGGAAACAATGGGAGGTCATGTGTGCAAGACCATTCACATGTGAGATTGGTATTATTATTAAAAATAGTAGCGCAAGAAGTTTGCCCTACATTAGCGTCTGCAGTTCTGAATCATGACCAGGATCTTTTATAGCTGGGACTGCTCCATCTTTCAGTATCAAACAATGTGCAAATCCAGCATTGAACTGGGCCTTGTTTATAAAATGTTTGTCAACAAAAATACTTTTAAAAACTTCTTTGCTGCACCAGAAAAAGGGCAAACACTACTCTCATAACGCTGGGTTCTATTGGATAGCTTAACAAGGATATCTTTCTCTTACAACCAAAATCTTTGGAAATGTAACATTGGAGATTGACGCATGCGGATCCATGTGCAGCATGTTTATTAAAGCAAGGTCATACAGGCAGGGTCAATTAGGGCTGGGCTGAATCAGAGTCGGTAAACAAAGCAAAGGTCAGGGTAGGCAGTGAACAATCACAACTGAGAAACAAGACAAAGAACCAGAAAACAAACATGGGAAACCGCTTGGAAATAAAACACAAGGGAATTCAAGACTTTGTGACTATCTCAGTGTGGTGAGTGTTTAAATGCAGTGAGTAATGAGTGTATGGGTGTGGTTAATTGGATGCAGGTGTTGTTTACAGAAATGTGAACAGGTGTGGGTGTGCAAAGCATGATGGGATGTTGAGTCCATAATGGAATGTGAGTCCAGGTGAGGTTAAGAGCAAATGCAGGGTTGTTTCAATTGAACATTTATTTATTTCACAGAGATCTAGTCTCAGAACCAGACTTGCAATAAATCACAAATTCATATTAATAATAGTGCAAATGCCTCCATGAATGGTAAAAGAGACACAAAAGAGACACAAACATACCAAAATAACCATATTTGTTTGACTATTGAGAGAGCTTTGGTTGTTAAACACTGTGATCATGTCTTTGTCTACCACACATACTATATATAGCCTAGGTAGGAACAAAGCTTATATTCTGATCTGGCTAAAAAAGAAAAATACACACTATAGCTTATTAAGAAAAAAGGGTTACTCAAATGAAAGAACCAATAAAAGATTTTGAACAGTGTGACTGTTTAGTGTTAAGTGTGTGCTGTACAGCATTTTTTTAATGTAAGCTACTGTTTTACATGTTTCAAAATTAAACATACGTTATAACTGAAAGAGAACATAATTCAAAGAGAATCTAAAAGAGTTGCTATGCAGCAGAACATCAACAGCATTCATGCAGCAGGTATCAGATAACACACCTGTTAAATGGCAATGATTACCATCAATACATTTCTCCGGCATGCAAAAGAAGTTTGTTTCAATTTTAAGAGCAAACAAATCAATCAAGCAGCTCAGCCCAACTTTTATGCATTGGTATTTGTTACATTCTTTTCTATTCCTGTTTCCTTTTAGTCAATAATTAAGTTAACCTTTTTTTTCATTTAGTTTCCCTTGTGTATTTAAACCTGATGTCAATCTGTGTATTGTTCTGTGTCATTGGAATTTGACGTGGTTATGCTTTACTCTTGTTCCTGTTATCCTCTGGCTGTTCCAGTTGGATTATCAGAGGCCATTTCTTTTTTGTTCTCTGCATCATGCTCTTACTTGAACATCCTTACAATTGCTTTTCATTTGGGTATCATAAACTGCTTTGAGTTTGACCTTTAGCCTCAAACTCTCGTCCAAAAAGCTTCCCAAAAGTCCTAAAAGTTTTAATATATTGAAAAATGACTTTGTTGGAACCAAGAAAAATGTTTACATAAAATGCAGAGACAGTAGGCTACTGACAAAATATTTAATAAAAAATATTTATTTAGAAGATCATTTAAAAACAAAAAGATGTATTTGAAAAATGGATTAAAGTATACAGAAAATACAAGACATTATTTTGTGTAAGTTTGACTTCAAACTAGTATTAATATATATTTAATTAACAATAACAATTATATTTTAAAAGTTCAAAAGTAAAATAAAAACACATTTGCATAATTTATATTGTTGGTTAATATTCATTGATCTGTTTTACAAAAGACAACAATAACTGCCTCAGGCAAACTTGGAGGGTTGGGTTTACCAAATAATGCACCTGTGCGCCATTTTTCAGGATTAATCACATAATCATAAATCTAGTTTAACTAGGTGCTATAATACAGTAATCACCCTGCAGCAAGCCTTTATTGATTAAATTATCATCATGCCTTTCTTAAAAAGCTGCAATTCTATTATCATAAAAAAGGCTTGGCCAGAGCTGTAGTAATAGACTTATTATTTTAATGTCAATAACAATACATTGAAAATAATTCATTGTTAATTGAATTAAAAAGGGAACTCTTAAACAACATAATGTAACTCCAAGTTAATCACACTTCTGTGAAATCAAACTGCCCACTTTGGAAGCAACACTGATTGACAATCAATTTTACATGCTGTTGTGTGAATGGAACAGGCAATTAGCAAGACACCCCCAATAAATTGGTGACCACTGACCACTTCCCGGTTTCAGTGCTTTCTGGCTGATGTTTCGGTCACTTTTGAATGCTGGCGGTGCTTTCACTCTAGTGGTAGTATGAGGCGAAGTCTACAAGCCACACAAGTGGCTCAGGGAGTGCAGCTTATCCAGGATGGCACATCTATGCGAGCTGTGGCAAGAAGGTTTGCTGTGTCTGTCAGCGTAGTGTCCAGAGCATGGAGGTACTACCGGAGACAGGCCAGTGCATCAGGAGACAGAAGGAGGGCAACAACCCAGCAGCTGGACCGCTACCTCTGCCTTTGTGCAAGGTGGAACAGGAGGAGCACTGCCAGAGCCCTGCAAAAGACCTCCAGCAGGACACAAATGTGCATGTGTCTGCTGAAACGGTCAGAAACAGACTCCAGGAGGGTGGCATGAGGGCCAGGTGGGGGTTGTGCTTACAGCCCAACACTGTGCAGGACATTTGGCATTTTCCAGAGAACAACAAAGACGCTTTCAGGAAGAGCGGCGCTCTCGCTGAACGCAATGGAGTCCTTCGCTCTGTTTACTTTGTGGATAGTAACTTAGAGTCGTTTGGTGCGCGGTCATTCACAGTCCTCTCACAGCCTATTGTTAAACAGGTGTATCGCTTCTGTTGGTTTTGGAGCATCTTGTTCCGTGCGAACCACACCCGAGTCCAACTGAACCATGCTCTGGCACACCTCTTCCAAGTGGGCCAGGGACGGCTAAACGAACCACACCCGGACACGGTTCGAAGCACTCACACTAGTCAAACGCACTCAGGCACGGTTCAGCCTGCCGGACTTCACTCCAAATCTAGATCTCCATGGGTTAATAAATTTGATTTCCATTGATAATTATTGTGTGATTTTGTTTTCAGCACATTCAACTATGTAAAGAACAAAGTATTTAATAAGAATATTTCATTCATTCAGATCTAGGATGTGTTATTTTAGTGTGTACACATATCTGACAGTTTTGACTGATAATAAATGACATGCAAAGTTACTTTACTCATAGTAGAAACCTTCAGATAAAAGTCTCACCTTGTCACTCAGAAGATTGAAGGCACAATTCTATCGAAAGAAAGTGTCTGAAAACTCAAGAAATCACTTGAAAAACAGTGTAATAGAGGAAAAAGCGGTAATATTGAGTGGAAGCGTGTCCTTGACTGTCCTTTGGAACCTGCAAATAGATCTAAATTTTAAAACTCCCGCTAAACTAGGTTAATAGCACTATAGGTGGCAGATATATACCAGGAGAAGCAGCGCTGGAGGTCCAAAGCTCTGAGCTCTTCTCCATTACACTCAGATTTCAAGAACAGAGCCTGTCCATTTCCTGCTGCTATATTTCCCCAGGTAGAGCTCAGCGGAACCCCAGACAGATAAAATGCATTATTTTAATTTCTTCATTGTAATGTAAATGTATTACATAATTTTGCAAATGCCAATATAATTTAATCTTCAGATCTTTTTTAATGATTTTAGTGGTGATTAAATTGCATAGAGGTCCCTGATGGAAAATGACAGGAGAGGGGGAAAAAAATCTAATATTAATATTTCCTTTTGTGGGAAAAAAAAGCTGGTTTATTTCCAACACTGCACGCAGTCATTGGTCTGCGTCTTGTCTTGATTAAGCGACTCTCTATGCGGGCCTAAACAGAGCGGCAATGAAGTAAACGACAACAAGAGCCCGGAGAAATACTGGGAAAAGAAAGACAGAGGCCTGTTAGTCGAATGTACTTGTGCTTTGACATTTAATGAAGACATAAAAGCGGGAAAACATTATGGGCTTCCTCTACAATTGCCACATAAAAACCAAATGCTTTAACATCTCCATTTAGAGCCAATGGTTTAAAAAGGCTCCAGTTTCTATTAAACTGTAAGTTACACATATCAATTTAATAAATCTACTGTATCCTGCAACACACACACACTCCCTCTGACCTTTGTTTGTCCACAGTAGACTGGAGTGTGTCACGTCTGTCATTGCGTATTTAGTCTCTCTCGCGCACGCTCTTGCTCTGTTTACTGGAGATATCCCCTTGGGCATTGCGCTACTCTATTCCACATGCTTTCATACGGCACGGCTGCCTGCCAGAGAGCCAAAAGGCTGAGCTTTGCTCCAAATTGAGCTGTTTAAAGAGCAGACAGCAAGCTGTTTTTGCGCTGTAATACACACATCATAAATGTGGCAAATGCCAGTGCCACATGTGCTTAAATAGAGCGGAGAGAGCTGGGAGCTTGGCAGAGAACAGAGTCTGAGCCTGTTCAGCCCTGTCTGCTGTCTGCTGGGTATGAAATCACAGTCACACTTCATAGAGCCACACTAACAACACTGCAAAACAATACAGGGGCACACAAACGCAGCAGAGGTAGGGATGCATGGTTTATCGCACCACTTTATTGCTGCGTTTCATGGATTTCCAGTAAAAGTTTCAATTTATAACTGTGTGAGAGTTTAATTACAGCAATTAATCATTTAAAAAAAAACATTTAAAGAAAAGTTAATGTTTAATAAAAACAAATACATTTCTTTATGACACAAAGATATCATGGAAAAAATGTAGTGAGGGCCGTGAAAATATAAGCAGGAAAAAAAGCTGTTAATATCCATAAAATATCCATCTTTATAACATTACTGATTTTTTAAAATTAATGTTTATATTTATTCTTTTCTAATTCCTTGGTTATTTATTTTTTTCTTATTTTAATAAGAAAGAATGCTTTATAATACGTGTTATTTCTCCTTCCTTGATTGTTCTAACAATGTTCTTTTGCTTTAATCTGGAAGACAATAAAACTTTTCCTATTAAAATGATTTCTGAAGAATCTAAACTGACACTAAAACTAAATAATGGCTGCTAAAAATGTAGCGTTGCCATCACATAAAATAAATTAGATTTTATAAAACAAAAAATAGTAAACTGTTAAATTGTAATAATTTCTGTATGTGTGTGTATTTTTGGTGTGCATAAAATACTTTAATAAAAAACAGCTCTACGTCATTCAAAGTTTCCTCTTTCACAACAGCAAAATGTTAACATCCAGAATTTATCTCCACATATAACCATATTGTCCCTTACTTGTCAAGAATAATATTAGCAAAATTTATACTACCGCAATTTTTATTAAAATACCTATGTAGCTGATTTTACATTTCTTGCAGAAATCTCTAGGTTGAGGTCAAAGTTAAAAGGAGGGCAAGCTCTGTGGGGGTTGAAATGGCCCTGAAAAATGTTGAATAATTTAAGGCAAATATTGGTCATCCTGTCTTGCATGGCATTCAAAGTGCCAGGAAGCAGCCATGGCCATGTGCTGAGCTGGTGCAGTCAGCATGTACTGTCCAATAAGCAATAATGTGTCCCTGGACTCCCTATTCATCTGACCACACCAGACTGCATGGTGGCAGACTATTGAATGAGACTTAGAGTCCCCCCTCTTATTTCCTCGCCACGAGTAAAGAAGTTCACGTTTTAGTGAGTTCACCTCAGAACGAGGGGGTCGTTTTCTAAGGACGTAATGAACAAATATGTACATATTTGTAACATCATTTGAATTCTTAAATAGCACCCCCCGTGCAACTACAAAGGGGTCCGGCGCGCACCCGAATAAGATGCATGCAAATTCATTAACGCGTTTGCTTTTCTTTGGCGGTTTTCGGACTCACTCAGCTGTTTTGTCTCCTCTGATGCCTTTATTACAAAGAAAATGGGACGACAAATGAAAGACCTTTGAGATCCAATTTAAAAGAAGGACAACAAGAGTGAATTTTACATATAAAAGGAAAAGGACACAAAAAGGAAACTAAATTTATTACAGTTTCCAAAACCTGTGGAATGACCCCTCGGACCTCCATTTCAGATCGACCTGCCGGTAGATGAATTTTTTTTTAGACATAAATTACATCTAATGACAACACCGTAAAAAAGAACAATAATGGAAAGCTATTCTGTATTTCATTATACTGTATTATTTGGTGCACCTGATACACGCAGAGCCTGTTTATGAGTCACCATATTAGCAGATGCTCAGTCGAAGCATTTGCTTTGACCTTGCCATTCTCATTGGGGCATGAAATTACGGTGGTGGCACTGCGATATTACAGCTATAAATACTGTAAACTGCATATCTGGGCTACGTTTTCTATTGTCTTTCAACATAAACCTGATCGGTATTTATTTAAAGGAAAACCCATTGCTCTCTGTATTATTTATGGCTCTATTTTCTGGGCTCTTATTTTCAGGATGTTTTTTTTTTTTTAAAGAGTGATGAGGCGACTCATCCAGCCATAAAGTGCAGTTCTCCAATTTTGGCACTTGTGAACTTCATAGGGTAAGAACAAGCTCACAGGGACAATTATAAAATTGCTTACTGAACGGCTGTTAAAGGTGGCTGCTCTTTTTTCAGCAGACCAACAAGGCTTGAACAAAATCGCCTGGTGAATATTGCTTATTATTATAATGCCAGATCGAACATGAAGAAAAATACTTAAGGTCGTAAAGTTGGAGGTCACCGAGAGCGTTTCTGTGAGATTTCACATGTCAAGTCTGTGTCCCACACGAATGCATGCCTTAAATAATGACCCCTCTCATAGCGTATTCATTTATGTATTAAAAAAAAAAGGAGGACTCTGGTCATTTTCCTGCTTTATCGCCTTCTCCTGATGACAAAGTGAAAAGCGGCTGGCCTAGGTGGCGCCGTGGAGTAATTTATAACCACATCAATCCCTTTGTCTTCTACGCAGGCCTTGGTCATTGCCATTCCTGTCCAAGAGGTGAGTCGCATCACCTTACTTGCAAACTCTTTCCTATTAATATCAGGGATGATGAACCATTTCTTTACCTTCATGATGTGAGGTGCATTACACCTGCAGTGCACCAGTGTCCCTCATGGCCCTTTAAGCATAATGAAATGACTACAGGAAGAACACTAGTGAGGTCAAAGATCCGGGCACTGAACTCAGTGCCAGTGTCACACAGGACACTGGAAGGACTGGTAGACAAGGGAAAATCCATTCTCTGTTGGGAAAACTAAGGAAAAACAGTTTTAAATCCCTGATTACTCAACTTGGAGACACTAAATGAAGGACAGTAAATTCTGTACCGCTGCCAACTAGCAGTCAGCTGAAAAATTCAGCCCCTAGTTTTTTTAAGATAACGACATATCAGCGGGCACACTTCATTTTTAGTGATTTCCCCTGAGTGAGGACACAATTTAATGTTGTTCATAATTAAAATATAATTTATTAGAAACAATACTCTGTTGTGAATGTGGGTGCGCTTAACTACATGTCATGTAGCACACATAACACAGACAGTGAGGGGCCATTCACACAAAACGCAGTTTTGTAATCCTCCGTTGCTTTTTATTTGTTTTTCAATTTTAAGTTGCAATAGACAGAGAGCTTTTCATCATTACGTTCACTTCTAAAATCTGTTGCAACGTCTTGCGCAAAAACCTAATAAGACCTTTATCCCCATTCCACTGTTTGTGCATTATTAATTATTTATTAAGTCAGTGATGAGCAAAAAGTAATGATTTGTGATCCAGTAAATCATTCATTAGAGAGATGATCAAGAATTTAAGACGGCATCGAACTTAAGAAATGCTTGATTGATTCCAAAGAACCAGCTTTTAAAGGTCAAATTTAATTTAAAGCTACAACAAAATTCACTTTGAAACGGCTCTATGTATTCAGCAACAGTGGAGTGGATCTGTAATACACTGGTGCATCAAATGTTTAACAAACCTTAAAAAAAAAATAAATAAATGATATTAGTAACCCACATTGTAGTGTACACCTAACTGCAAATATAAAGACCATGTGAAATAGATAAGCAAAGAAATACTCGTTCCTCAATACAATCTTTTTTGGAAATATGGGTAAAATAGTACACACCACAGCAATAAGACAGTGATTACATGCAGCTTCTTTAAGCTACCTTTGTTTAAGGACAGCGCATACACTTAACGCAAGCCTAGATAATAAGTACATACACACCCACATTTGGAAAGCCCAATCAAAGAGTGATGTAATGATGTGGGGTGTGCTGGGGGATCAGTAATTCACAATTTACACTGTAAAATGACCTGCTTAGAAAACATTAGCACATATCTCTGAATGCTTACCGAGACCAATCACATTCCCCTTGAAAAGAGAGGGAGACAGAAATACTGAGAGAGAGAGAAAGGGGTGGAAATCATGGAGGTATCCTTCAGCATGGATTAGAGCATAACGGCATGTAAATAATACGTGTAGGAGAGATTGTTGTGTAAAGACGCTGCAACATGTAATCAAAGTGCTTCCTATTTTCCCCTTCATCAGCTGCCCGCCACTATGGCTGCTTGCTGCAGGAATCCAATTTAACTCCCCACTCCACCAGAAGATGGTATTGTTTTATTTTATGGGGGCATTTCTCACCGTTAATATAGAGCAAAACTGGAAAATATTTACATAAATACAACATTAAACTGCTTTAGGGATTAAGATGGATGTATATTTAGGTGTCTTTGTTTGGGGGGAGGTGACCTGACCTGAAATTTGATCTCTGATCTTTGCAACGTCCATAATGCTCTTCTCATTTACTTAAATCTTGACAGACAGAGCAACACCACCACCATATAGCGGTAACTCATACTAAATATCAGCCAGGAATCATATGGTAAGAATTTAATGTTGTTTTGTTTAACATTTAAACAGAAATTACACTATAATAATAAAAAAAAGAAATCAATTCATTGATATATACTCTCTTAATTTTCTCAGAAATAGCAGCATAAAAGTGTTTTTTTTATTTAGGTAGGTTACATAATAAAATGTTTTTTTTTATTATTATTATTAAAATGCAATTTTCTGTTGGTAACAGCTCGTGCAGTTCTAAATTCTGATAACGTCCTATCAAATAAATAATAATAAACAAATAAATGAGGATAAATACATGCATGCATGCATATAAATCCATTTTAATGCATATAGACTTATTTTATTTGCATAAGGCAATTTATATTTATGCAAATTTAGGTACATTATGTAGTTATCTTTTAAAGAAATAAAACAGAATAATAGTTTTTTAGGCAATTTGTGTGGATGGAGGTCAATTTCTGCATCAGTGCTCTTTACTCATCTCACAATTCGCAACAATTCATGGCTCTTTCCTATTTTCATCCCATCAAACGTCTCAAGCTATAAAACCAACCAATATCAAACTAAATGCAGTTATAAAATAACAGCTTCTAGCCTATATTCCTCATACTGCTTCAGTTTGATAGGAAGCAACTGGATGAGTCAATTTTTCACCCACAGTATTGATTGCTTTTAGTTCAAAAGTGACTCATTGTAATAAAGATGCTTTAATAATATTAAAAGATAATGCTAAATTATATCCAGTACAATGAGAGTTAAAAGGAACACATTTCTGGTTTGGGGTTGATGAAGGGCTACTTGAGGCTTACTGATAGGGCTGTGGGCTTACTGTACATAAACAAAACAAAAAAAACACATCAGGGGAAAAAACGTTGGAAAGCATTTATCAGCAGCAAAAGCTGTATTTGCATATGAAACGCAGATAAAATGAAGCATGGTTTAATGAAAAACTACAGTGCGGATTACAGAAAATACTTTTATATGATATTACCGTAATCAAGTACAACAACAGTTGCTATTGAAGAAATTGGGCCTGCATTTAGCAGGTATTACAATGACCTTGCCGTAATTAATGGGTATTAGACATAAACAGGGAAAATTAAAGGTCACCTTCATAACCACTGATCCGTCATTTCGCCTAGCGTGTTTAAGGCACGCTTTAATATAAACGACGTTAATCAAATTAAACTTTGGAGCAAACTCTAGGAATGGCACGGAAAACACTGCAGGAACAACACACCGAGCGGCGCGTTAAAATTGCTTCTGTGAGCTCAGCAGGGCACTGGGAAAATGGTAAATTTCAGGAGAAATTTAATAAGGAGAAATTGGCTTAAGATTACTCAGCACTTTGCTTCTAGATTAGTCTCCCTCCTACCCTTCAAATTGCACAAGTTGCTTTCAGAGTGATACAACATTGTGACATAATTACATTGTTGAAGGTGAGGCTCAGTAGAAATGGCTCCGTGCTGACACAAGACGATTTTCCAGCACATGCAAATTTACAGACGGCTCACTTTAGAGCCTGCGCTTCTCTGCCATTTGAGAGACTAGGCAAAACGAAAAACCGTTTGCGTGTTGACAAAAGGTTGCTGATTGCGAGCCACAATTAAAACAAAAGGGTCATTGTGACTTTAATCCAAAATCCGTCCTTAACAGCAGAACTGCACCTACACACAAATCATTCCCAAATCATACTGGCTTAATTAAGCCGTCTGATTGATGGTCTGATCGTCCCATCGGGAACGTCCATTGAGAGGATATTGAATCGTTGTCTATTCCAATGTTTAGCATATTTTCATAACTACGTGACAAGCGGCAATATCGCAGCAAAGTCGTCCTCGGGGTGTAAGCAGCTGCGTCCCACCCAAAATTGCATGAGCGAGCAGAGGGAACGAAAGAAATGAAACTTGAAGTGTGGATGATAACTCGTCGGCTGTGGTTGTAAACAGCTGTGTGCTTTGAGTTCTATCAATAACCTCTCGGTTACAAGGGTCGGTAATTAAAAGGCTAGTGACCTGGAAATAGTGTCCTCGTTCGAAGATCTCCAAATGTCCACATAAAAAAATACAACATCAAATTAGAATAGCAATAGCACGAGGCAGAGTCTTCCAGCTATAGATCTATTGATGTTCAAACACACCCTGGGGGCACATTGCCATGATAGTCCTGAGTTCACCGTGTTCCCCATCACAACCTATTTCTGCTTTCAGAGAGGTCAAAGTCAATCTAAATATACATTATACACACGTATGAAACAGATACATGTATATCAGAATTATAAATTAAACAAATACACTAGGGTACAATTGTCTGTAAACATCAGGACTTACAAGAACTTACAAATCAAATAGTATTAAATATAAAAATACATATTCATTTTATCCTTAAAATGTTATGTTGATAATAAAAAAGGCAATAAAAACAATTAGAAAAGTATGAGTTTTCAGGACTTATTGAGAATTTAAAAAAAAAATAATAATTCATAATTTATATTATATAAATAAATATTAATAAAATATTTATACAATGTTATTAATAATTGATTTTTGATAATATACCATTTACATACTCATATATTATTATTAAATATTATGTTTATTTATTTATTTATTTAAAAAATATATATATATATATATTGCTTGTTCATTTAATCATTCCAAACTCTGCCTCTCTTAACATATTATAAATAAATAAATATTTACTTATTTAGTTAGTCATACTGTATGTTTTAAGAAAGGAAACTCTATATCTTTTTTCAGAACGCAAAATTTTATGTGTTCATGTGTATTATATGGACCCATTGAACTGACTTTTAGTTTGCGTGGGAGGGTAGAGGGGCTGATTTATTATAAAATAGTGGCACACTGGCATATTAATACTTAATGTACCAATAGACCCTTTGAGAAATCCATGTGAACCTCCAAACAAGCTTGCTACAAAACACAAATACAATGCATATCGCTCAAAACCTGCAAATCCCTGGATCGGGATACAATTTCACATTCACATTCAAAATAACCACATTTCATGATAAACATACAGCATATTAAGCCGCATAACCCAGCTGTGAATTATAAATGAAGCTGATCCACTGTTAACGAGAAGCACTGACCGAGGAAAATGCTAAAGATATTGAGACGTCATAATAGGCCACTGATGTGAACAACAGCAGCCGGCAACTATGGATTTTATCTCCCGTTACCTACACCGGTCATGGAGCTATTAGACTCGCTTTTTTCTCTGCTGCTCTACTAGCTCCATCGTAGGCCAAATCCACCTGCCTTTACCATTAATTAGTCCCGACAGAACAAATTTCATTTTAAATAAGCGCTAAAAGGAAAAAAAAAAGCTACGTCAGATAAGCACAGCTGTGCTAAGATTTACAATTATCAATAGCGCGCAGAGACAGATGAGTTATCGCGTTATAAAGGACACTGCTGACCTTGCTAAACTTAAATGTAATCAAGATAAAACTAATCTGACCTTTGTGAAGGACTATATTTTATTCAAAAAAATGATATGCATTTCAGCGCTGAAGTGATCGTTATTTTATGTGACTGATTTTAAAGTTTTAAGACCTGCTTGCAAAACACTCAAATAAGCCATAAAGTGAGACAGATTACACTGTGCTTCTCGATTTCCATCACTGCCGGCCCCAAAGTGATTCACTAAAACATCACAATGTCATTTTCAGTGCTGGCTTTTAAAAAAAAATCTCTCGAAAAAGATCAAAATACAGCGTACAGATTGATTTCTATCCAGCACACACTCAGGCTGGGGATCTGATCTGAAAGGGGTTTGTGCTATAGGAGAGATAGTGGTGGGTTATGCATCAAACACACATATTGATTGATACCTAAACTGCTCTGAATTTAGAGTGAATGCATATGTATGCTCACAACACGTTACTTCTCTGGTCGATAAAACTTTCCGATGCATTCCAGTGCTTTAATATTTATGATAACAGCTAAATTAAGTAAAAGCTTTAAAATGCTGGGAGGTAGCATAATTGACAATTCCATTGAAAGTGCAGGAGGGTTTGTCAATATTAATTTTCTGGATCCCAAAGAAGCGTCCCAACTGATAGGTCATTTATCCACACAGCTGGGATCAAGCTCTCTGCAGACCCGATCGACCCTTACCTGACCCTCCAGGGCATGCAACAATGGCCTCGACCTCTGACCCTTAAAAGCGAATGATCTCATCCCGTGAACATCTTGGGCCAAAGTCCACTGGACTACATTCTGCTCCTAAAGCTGAGCTGTCTTTAAGGGATAGTTCATCCAGAAAAATGACAGCAGTGTCGTTATTCAATCCCCCTAAACCTTTCTTTCATCTGTTGAATGCACGTGGTTCTCTTTAAGCAGAAGATGACCAAACATTGAATAACAATTTCTGCCATTTTTTTTGTCACAAATACTTGTAATATATTTTCAGAAGACTTAAAATACAGTCATACTTCCTTAATGACTCGCTTACGCTGCTTTTCTGGCCATTTTGGAGCTCAAGAGCTTTCCGTTACTTCTCAACGTAAATGAAAATAAAAAGAGCAGCGTGAACATTCTTCACAGCTTCTCTTTTTGCGTCTTACAGAATAAGTCATAAGAATTCGGAAAGGACACAAAAATGTTCAAAGATTTCAGTTTTGGGCCGAACTGTCCTTTGTAACCTAACGCTGCAAAATGCTTTCTACACTACGGCGATTCCACTCATGTTTGAAATGAATAACGAAAGCATTCGACTGGTTAAATTTAAGGTCAAAGCCTTGGAAGTGAGCCATCTCATATCCATTCCGCCTGTAAAAATGTAACGTTTGACATTAGGTTCTGGAACACGCTGATGACGCTCACCTTTTTTCTTCAAGAACGCTTTTCTGGTTGCCAGGGGGCTTTGGCGAACTTGCTGGTTTTGTAGAAACTTGACTGCCGTGGCAATCTGCGAAGGGAGAAAAAACAAAGCCATCTTACATTTGCAGCGTGAAATGAGCTCATCAGTGTAATAGAAAGTCGTCAGTAAATTAACTTCAACGGAAACGAGAGGAAGACTCAGGAATTCTTGCAAGGCGGCTGAATTATTGTACATTTCCAACTCCCCGAGGTATATCATCAGCCAACAACAGGAACTTATAAAATAGCCCTCCCCCTCCCAATAACTATATGGAGGCCAGACCACCAAACCACTTTAGAGATAAATCTAGGAAATGAGTGAATCAGCAGTTATAAAATTATCCCATCAAGGTTTGCTGAACAAATGGGCTATGGAGTTTAATTTGCCATTATCCTCTTTAAGACAAACTCCTAGCCTTAAGTGAGCAGGGACTGAAAATCTATACTTAATGCTAAAGTGCCCATCTGTATCTAATAACGGCACAATACCTGGCTAAAAACTTCAGCGATTCTTAAAGAAGAAAATGCATTATGATCAAATCACCTAGGCTGCATGTTGTAATGACTGAGTGTTAATGCACTAGAAAATTAAATATCATCAGAACACGTGTAGTCGGAAGTGCAGCACCGCTCTCATCGATTCCATAACGTTTTCCTTCGAGATGCACCTTGATCTGCCACTTTAGCTTGCTTCTCCTAGAATTAAAAAAGGGTCTCCTGCTCAAACACCATTATGGCATGAATTTGAAGTGCGGGCTCTGAAGTGGTGCTTTTAAAGAACAGATAAACATGAAATAACATCTGGAGATAGGGGGGGAAACGCACACTCAAGGATAAAGCCAAGCCGCCTCGTTATCGCACCTGTGGTCCCTGTGATTCAATTGTAAAAGTCATCCCTCTAATAGGTTGAAAGGTTTTGATTACTGTTCTTTTTCTTTAAGCGGCAAAAGATAAAAAGTGATTGAGAGCGCTGTCTGTGGTAATCCGTTTTAGGTAATGCATTGCATATACTAAAGACCTGTTTCAATCCAAAAGGATTGCATTTTGAAAATAGGCTGAGAAGAATGTGTAATAGTCGGGCCAGCTGTATAATTCTGCGGCGACAAATCAAGACAGAGTGAGTCGGGGACTCGCTTTTCCTTTCAAAAACACATCATATTGATTTCAGCTTAAATTTATGGGGAACAACTTTGACTTTGTTGGATGAAGAAGGAAGACAAAATGGGGGGCACTGCCGATTTAGGGAACGCCATGAGATTATGATTCCGATAATTGGAATAAGCAAGCAAGGAGGCAGGCCGCATGTGCCTTCAACAAAACAAACTAAAACGTCAGTGTCTGCAAAGAACGCGACTTTAGTCACACCTGGTTTCGGAACACATCAGGGACGGGGTTTTACCGTAACATGATCTTTGCAAAGCTGTTACCCAAAGAATAAGGACACTTCTGGATCTCTATATTAGTGTCAAGAGTTGACCTTTTTTTCTAACCATCAATAAAAATATGTTATCTATTTGCTAAATGGTTTATTTTAGCATTTAAAACTTTTTATACATGCCATTGGTTCACACCAATAGTTTGTTAAAAGTTTTGATGCATTAAATTATTATAATAATTCTTTCCAAAAAATTCAATAAAATTAAGATTGTGCAAAAATAATTGGGCCTTAAATGTTATAAAAAATAAATTAATTAAAAAAAAAACACACAAAATCATTTAAACATTAAAATTAAAAGTATATAAATAAATGTTTTTTTTTTTAAATCTCAAATTTTTGGTGTCAAAGATGGCAAAGATGGTGCTGTATTTCTGACCACGCTATACATAAGCTTAAGGCATAGCAAATTTAGTCACCTAGCAACTTAACAACAAGAAAACGTAAAGTCCACATCCTCTAATACACTTAAACCACTCCCACTCATTAAATGAACGAGTTCAGCTCACTTCTGGGAAGTCTTCACACATGAATCGAAGTTAAAATTAGTATCTGAATGGATGAGGTTTTTGAGATGTAGTACAATGACACAATAAGTGCCTTTTACAATCCAGAAACGCTCTTTCCCCGCTCTATAAACACCACGTAAACTGCATAAACCATCAATTTCTTTATTCACTGCACAAAAACCATGTCAGGCACGTTGCGCGTACAGTAAATCACATTTTACAGGAAAAGAAAATTCTCAATTGAGTCACCGCCAACATAAAAAAAATAAATACACAAGCGCGGGGATGTTTCATTTAAGATTATAAAGACAAAGGGGTCAAAATCGTGGCTCCTCGGCTTGAAATACGACTCCTTTTTGTGATTGAGACTAGCTTTTACTTGGATGGAATGGGCACGGCATTCTTGTAAACACTTCTCTAAAAGATGGGATCAAAGTGGGATAACAAATGAGGGCGATGTCCATTTATTTTTCAAGAGTGTTACGTCTGTTCTTCAGGGAGAAGAAAAGTGCTTTTCTTTGCAGATGACACGGCTGCTTTATGCAAGTTCCACCCAGACATCTCAATCAATTATAACCACATTGCGCAGATTTTAGTCTTGTCTACTTATTGACGTATAGATCACCCTCGTTGTCGTATAAGGTAGCAGCACGCCATTGTGCTTTTAAGGGGGGGAGCTGTATCACTGCATGTCAGTACAAGGCACATTTGGTTTGGCAAGCAAAATATTAACTCAAATTAAAAAGGTGGGTGCGTGTTTCTTTGCTGAATACCAGTAAATACCCTTTGTTAATCAACCATTATTTTCTAGTGTTTCTTGTAAGGCTAAAATTGCTAATGCACGGAAAGTGCTCCCTGTTCTAACCAATAATCTTTACAAATGAGATGAATGATCAAGTGTCAGGTGCAACCTAAAAAGTGGTGAAAACTCAATCATAGGGGCCAAGCAACATTAAGGGCCACGTCTGGAGACATGCCTGCCGTGAACATGATGACTGGACAAGGTCTTGCAAATCGCGCCGTGTCGGTTATTGAGTTTGGATCGGACCGAGTTTTAGCAGAGCACTTTTGCCTCAGGCTCGCCTTAAATTTGGAGGAGGTGGTCGCTCCCCTTAACGTGATGATATCGATCGGGAAGGAAACATAAATGTCCTATTAAGGAAGCCAAATTTTTAGAGCCAACCTTCCTTAACATGCTTTCTTCATGTTAGTGTCCCCTAAACAAGTTAAAAGTTCAATATCTGCTCTGTAGAACAGGAAGAAATTAAGTAAATCCTTACAGTTTGGCAATAGTGTCAACGTCAAAAAGTGCACCTGAATTTAGCTTATTCTTACACTAAAAATGTGGTTTTAAGAATAATCAGTGAAATCAATTCTAAACTGTAAAAATTAAAGAGGAAGTTTGATACTTTGTTTAACTAGCAGATATGAGAAGGAAGACTTCCTTAGCAAACAGGTCAAACAGGGAAACATACTTTTGCTCAAGGCAACACACATTTACATTAAATATTAAGCCAAACATGATTAAATCAGTTGTAAATGGAGAAAAATATTTTTTACCTTAACATCACAAAAGTGGTCAAAGATGCCAAAAGTGCCTTACACTGGGTGTGAAACATATGTGTGTGTGTGAGTAAACATATATAATATATATTATTATAAATTTATAATATACATAACTATATATAAATAAGTATTTGATTTAAAAATGATTCATTGAATGAATGAATGAATGAATATCGCGCTCATATTTGCACTTATATATATATAAGTATATAATTACTTATAGTAATTGTTACTTTTAATAATATTATGTAGTTATTTGATTTTGTTATTAACATTTTAATAGAAATAATTAGTAAAAAATTCCTTTAAAACACAAATTATAAAGAGCAAGAGAGGTCTTTTACATGAAGAACATGGTGAAAACAAATATTGTAATATTGCAAAATATTTAAAACAAACACTTTTACAGTCTATCAGTTTTTGGTGTACTTTTATTATTTTAATAATAATAATAATTAAAACACACACACACAAGACACCTTGAACAACACACCATCTAATGTTCATTAGATAACAGATTTCATCCAATCATCTTATGCTAAATACATAATTTATTAATATTTTAAATAATATTTAATAACATTTTATTTAAATAATAAGTAATTTTGCATTAAAGTTTTAAATAATAATAAAAACATTCAAACGTTAAATTAAATTTCTCTTTAAATGCATTTGTTATAAATAGTTGCGCATGGCACCTAAAAAAGCATTAAAAAAAGTATTGTGGTGTTTTTTTCTTTCAGAAAACAAAATTGACTTTCACCCTGTAGGTACTTTATGCACCAACTTTGAAAAGGGCAGTGTAAAGACTTGACTCGAAGTTATAAGCCAAAATCTGTGTAACTTTACATAGGCTACAGGACTTTTGACAGGTAATGACTGCTCCGTGAGAAAGGACAAGATCTACAGCAGCAGAAGGTGGGGGCCATCAGTTGGCACTTAAAAGGAAAGGGTAAAGGAAGCTAAAAGGAAATCATTAGCAGGTCTGGGGATCCAGTCTCAGCGTGAATCAATTCATTTCAAATTGCCCTGTACATTTGTGAAGAAGCACCCCTGATATAATAAAGGCCTAATAGACACTGATCCAATTGTGTTAGGTTGGTCTCAGATTCCTACAAAACAATGGTTTCAGAAGAAGAGAGAGAGAGAAAGAGACGGTGGTTGACTTTCTATATTAATTAACCTCTCTCATGAATGTTTCCATGACATAGATGGATATCAAGGACGCTTTAAGCGCTCCGACTCTCTGAAATTGCAAACGTGGGTTTCCATGCAGTCAGATTCCTTTCAACTCCTGATGGGTTGATGCACAAAATGGTGTTTTTAATCTTTTATAATTAGATCTTAAAATGCCCTTCTAATTATGACAACTTCCGCTATAAATGACCTTTATCGAGGAGAGCCCACTGAGAACAGTCGAGCATGAACCCTGTGTGCATGCGAGAGCGAGAGTTCATCTAAAACAGCCGTATGAAATCAATTCTTACTGATCAACTCCTCACCCGCATGACACAGACATTACATACATCAATAAACCTTTACCATCATTCATAAAGCCGCGTTTCAGACCATTTTTGCTTTCTTTTTTATAAGGATTTACACAAAACTTGATATTCTATGACTTCCCATAAAAGTACAGTTCACCTAAAAATGAACATTCCTTTTCTAAACCGGTATCTTTTGCAGAACATAGAAAAAAAACTCCTATATTTTTATAAAAGCAATAAAAGTCTAAACAATGGGGTCTAAAACAAACCAGACATTTTTTAAAATATCTTCTTTTGTTTTCCACAGAAGAAAGAAATCCACCCCGTTTCAGAATGACACAAGGGTGAGATTTTTTTTTGGGGGGGTGAACTATGCCCCTCACCATAATCACAAAAATCTTAGCAGTCACTCCGATCGGTCTTCAGCATAACTGTGCGGTCTGTTTACGACTTTGAACTACTGAAAAAAAGTGCATGAAAAGGGAATATCTCAGTCAGTTATGCCTTTACCCATCTTCCTTATGCAACCAAATCTACTTTCAAAAGGTCACATTGGTGATAAATAGATATATGCAAAAAGAGCCATTACTGATGACAAAGTAGAGCGACACACATTTTCCATGTGCTGCGAGTGGATTGAGCACAGAGACCCGCGATTACAGTGCTGATATTCAAATCACGGCGGAGGCAATTTTTTTATGAATGTTCTGAACTTTGACGACTTAAAGGTCACAACGAATTTTAACATCAAAACAAAACAAAAAGAAATACAATGGATACAACAGCAGAGAAAAGAACGGTTGAAAGTTTTCTTATGCGATCTACAACGGTTTGAAAATAAGTATGACTAAAGCCTTCTGGACAAGATCCAGAATCCTGGGTTCCCACGTTTTTATTCATGACTGCTCCAGTTGTTTTTGATGATTTGTCTCACAAAGCCAAACAAACACAGAATTAGGCTAAAATAACCGAAATCATATTTATGAAAGTGGAAATCCTGTAAAACATAATTATCAAATTCATCACATCAACAGCTCATCATGGGATTGAAAAGAACAAAAATATAGCTAAACATACTATGAATGCATAAATGAATAAACTATCTAATAATATAGAATATTTTAAAGCCGAATGTTAAGAAATTCAAATATTAAAATGATGAAGTCAGCCTTTTAACAGGTTTATGGTGGCACTGACACACATTTGAATACACACAGAAGCACAAGCGCTCAGCGAACACTGACGCTGGCCATCAACTTGCCTCACTCAGCCAAGGCAAATCTGTTACACTAGCCTAACTAGTACTCAATACTTTCGATTACAGACCTGAAATATTTCCTCTTAACATGTAATCAATAGAACACGGTAAAGCACAGCATTTGCTGGAAACATTTCTGTTAATGTGGGGCAAATTTATCTTAATCGTTATTATTAACTGTAGGGAGATATGTCCAGCTTTCACATGTGATCATTTGTTTCCGCTAATGAGAGAGCCAAAGCGGCTGTGGTGCCGGAATTACACATCCGACACACTTCGCCTGGCTCACCGAGGTGTTCGATATAAGACTTGTGCACATAGCTAAGATATTTGATGGAAAACAAGTTTTGGGATGGTCATTTACTCTAATCTCCATAGGGAGAAAATAATTGCCCCCTGAGTTGACAAGAACCTGCTTTATAAAAGAAAGAAGTCCCAAAAAAAAATTACCAGGAATCCTGAGGGTCATTTTGGACATTCTCCATAAAAAGTGTTTTCATTATAAAGCAGAGCTGTTCATTTGGTGGACATAATGTGATTTTTCTTAGCAAAAAAGCAAAACGTTTCAATTTAATTCAATATTGCTTAATAAATAGTAACAGTTAATAAAATAAACAGTAATCTTGAGGTCTAAGGGTCAAATATAGCGATTACTCATTTTTTTGCCATTGTTTTAGGACATTCTGTGGAAAAAATGTGAGATATGCGTGTATGAGAGAGAAAGAGACAGAAAGATGAAACTGTGGCCCCTGGACTCGGCAGTGAGGGGGGTGAAAAAAAACTGTACTTAGCCCGGCTCACCGCAAATATTCCAGCAGTAATCCAGTAATGGATACTTCCTCAGCTCCACAATTGGTCAAAATGTTTTCATACAATAATTTAATTCAGAAACACTTTTACAAAGCAAGAGTAATCAATTTTAATTAGTTGATTCCCCCCCAATTGTATAAAGTTTAATGTACTGCCATCGATCCTCTTTGTTCTTTAATGCAGTGCTGCTTTCCTGTAATTTGAGGCATTTTTTTTCTCTACTTTTACAGTCAATGATGACATTCGGTGACAGGCCGTGCAAAATGTCTCCGAGTTGCAAATGAGCAGGGCGTAAACACACACACACACACACACACATTCAGCGTCACCGCAATTCATAACAAAATGTGAGGAAAAAAACCCAAACATCTGATTTCAAGACAATCTAAAGGAAACAGAGCAAATTAATAGCAGCCTATCATGACTTAGTGGCAGATCCTAATAACACGTTGCGATCCGGCTCACAGATAAACACAAAGGCGGTCTTAAACCCGACGCTGGATCCTTGTCCTTCATTTTCAGAGACACTACCACCCTTCACATCCAATTAGCTAATTGAAGCAAAATGAAAACAGCACCAATGGCAACAACGCCGCACTCATGTCCAAACCGCACAATGCGGGGTTTATGGAGACGAAGGAAGAGCCTTCTTGTCAGCTACGACTGCCATAACCCTGACGAGTGTCTTCCCTCTCCGCTTCAGACGCCCACCTACCCATAATCACACACACACACACAATCAAAGTGTACAATTTTGTGCCAACATCTCTCACATTAAACTAGCTAACAGACGTAATAGTACATTGACAATTAAATGGGAAATGTGCTTGCTGCTGGTTAGTTGATTAGACATAAGCACAATATGACACTGAAAGAGGACGGCCACGCCACTGGCAGACAGATTGTGACATTCTGGTGACATTATCATCTCACGACGGCTTGCATTCAATAGCTCGGGATGCTTATTGCATGTTGTGGATCAACAGTTTCGCGGTCTTCGAAAAGGTGAAGAATTGGTGGGGTGACCCTTTTGCTTGATGCCCCTCCTCTAAATTACTCAGAGATGGAAACAATTAGATGTTGAGCAAAAAGTTATGCGTCAAGTATAACAAAAACGCACCGTACGGGAGATATAGTCATGTATATAAGGAAGTAAAAGGCAGAGAAAGTTTAAAGAAGTAAGATCAGACAAGGGAAGAGACAAAGACGGGGCAACCTGGCCTACCACGGCTCTTTGGGTACATCTCAGAAGATAAATACCACCATCTACTGGCTCCAAAAGGAAGTTCTGCAACAACAGGGCTCGTTCGAGTGAACCGGCAGGCCTCCCAGGCTGTGTGATAGTCAGAGCTGTCAGGAACGATTAGATGACAATGGAGCTTGCATTTAAAGAGATACTCAGACCACAAATAGGGTCACATGGCGGAGAAAAGCAGTAAGTGTTTAATCCACCAATGAGATTAAACCTTCTTCAAACCACAGAGGCATGGAAAACTAATAGAAAATAATTCAGGTTTCCAGTTTTAATTTAGTGCATCCAAACAAACTGGAACATTTTAATTATCATAGTCACTGAAACTGCTCTGAAGAAAAAAAAAAGAAAAAAAAAAAAGTTGTTTTGTTTTTCTTGCAAAATGGTTTGGAATGGGGTAGAAAATAAAAGCGTGGCAGAGTGATTTATGCTTGTTGACTCACACGGAGAATTGCTGTTACTCAACTGAAGCCACAGAATCTGAGAAATGCTTGTCTGCGAGAATAATCGTACATTTCTAAAGGTTCAGCCAGAATGTACAGGTTTTACTGCATAATTGCCCAAAGCATGTCTGCGGTACGATGGTGCCACCCAGCCCTGTTCTCAAACCTGCGTATAAATCAGTTCAACTTGCGTAAAAACCTTCTTGACCCTGCCCAAGCAACAATAACCATGAAAAACACCAAAACACAAAGGAATGAACAAGCATAGATCTGATCACACACAAAAGTTCAAACGAGATTGACAGATCAGACTGGCTTTCAATGGGAAGTTTCATATAGACACACCTTAAAGAGATAGTTCACCCCAAATTGAATAAATGATGACAGAATTTTCCTCCTCGTGTCGTTCAAAACATGCAAGACTTTCTTTCTTCTGTGGAACACAAAGGACAGACTGGTTTTGTCCAAACAATGAAAGTCGGTGGGGTCCAAAAAAATACACTGACTCACTGCATTCAGTAAAAAACACAGAAGGGTGATGGTAAATTATGTCAGAATTTTCCTTTTTTGAGTGAAGTATTCCTTTAGTAAACAGTAGTGAACACATGAGTTATTGCAATCTAAAATTGCTTTGTTGCATTATCACATGCAATATGTGCTCAATACGAGAGACTCTACGTGAGTCTTTGCTGTGCCCGGAGGTGACCCACAATGGCTTTATGGGGCACGAGGATCCAGACGTGTGTGTGTGTGAGTGTGAGTCCTGCTCCAGTGTCACAGCATGCCGTGTTGGAGCCCAGGGGCTGCGCTGGCAGGCCACTCACTGACAGACACACACCTGCTCTGACATTTCCTGCCGACCTTGACTGAGAAAAACACATGACAATACCTCTCCGCTGAGTCCCATGGGACTGTTGTCCTTCTCTCTTGCTCTCTCCCCAACTCCTTTAAAGGAATAGTTCATGCAAAAACTAAAATTATGTCATTATTTTCACCTTGTGCTGTTCTAAACTTCAATGTCTGTAATTCTTCTGTAGGCTCTAAAATCAAACCAAATCAAATAATGTGAAAGATTGCTATTTCAACAGCTTTGCAGAATTTACAAAAACACACTACCAATTAAAAGTTCAGAGCCAGGGTTGTTTTTGAATAAGTATTTCAGACTCACCAAGGTTGCATTTATTTGTACAAAAATACAAAATAAAACTATTAGAATGTAAATATGTTTTGCATTATTAAACATTTGAACATTGTTTTTATTCCAGTGATGCAAAGCTGAATTTACAGCAGGCATTACTCTAGTGTCACATGATTCTTCAGAAATCAATATAATGTGCATATTTCTCTGCTCAAGACACAATTCTTACACTTCCTTAATATTATACTCTTTTCAGGGCACTTTGATGACAATAAATTTTAAAAGAACTGCATTTATTTTAAATACATTTCTTCCGAAATGTCCTTTTTTCCCTCTTTTTCTGTATTCTTCAGAGCCTATTATTGTAATTGCATGTGATGCTAGAAAGAAAGTCTTACAGTTTTTGAATCGAAATGTGAATGAGTAAATAAGGATTTTCAGAAACAACCTCATTTTCAGCTAGAAAAAAAAATATAGCAATATAATTAATTACACAAAACTTTCACCTCTCCCCCAACTCTTTTACGACCAGCTTCTCCGCAGAAGTGACCTCCGCCGATTAATCAGGCGGCCCACCCAAAACGGTGACATGTGCCACACTGCAGCCAATCATGAGTGTTTAGGCCTGTCTGCCATTCTCTTGTTGTCACAACACTTAAAGCCCTCGGGCCACTGGTCCAGGTGTTTGGCAGGGCTGCCAGCAGCTAGCAGATACATGCGGGTTCCTGTTTCTTGCTGTTCGTTTGACTTATAAGAAACGTTAATAATACAGCACTAATTTAAGTTTGGGCTTCTGCAGATATACAAAGAATAAAAACGGGTTTATATGGATACAAGTCCTCGGACAGTAAAGCATTTCTTGGATTGTACAGCACACCTGACTCAGTCGGCGCGGCAAAGAGTCGTCATAAACAACACTGCGCTTACTAGAGCCCAGAGGCATGTGCGATTTTATATAAGCAAGTTCAAGCAGCGCCTTTACCCTTTTGAGACCTATAAAATGCATACTTACAGGCCCTTGGAGGGGATTTACTTTGAGAGAAGCAGGTACAGATCTATAATACAGTCTCCAGCAGCCCCTAGTGCTCACAAAAGGGGCAGCAACAGGTGCCTATACACCCTTACATTAACTACACAACCGCTATTTTTAGTTCTACTATGCTATCATTTTCTATCGCGTATTATTAGCGTTTTTTACACAACTTCCTGTACGCTTACAGAGCTCATTCACTCCATAAGAACTTTTATATGCCATAATGCAGCTCACTTGACTGATTCCTGATTGGCTTGTTAAAGCTGTAATCTCCCAGCGCCACACAGAGAGAAACAAGAAGCCTATTAGCATCTTCTCTACATTATTTTTCATCAAACTGGTTAAAACTGACACGTATTAATTAATATCTATTACTCGTTTTTTTCCCCTTTGAGGGGGCAAGATGTTGGGTTTGAAGGGGGGCGGGCAATTAGTTGAACAAAATAATCAAAATAGTGTATTTGAACGAGCGCTGATAAATGTCCCATGCCGTACCATCTCAGAAAGCGAAGTGCAATATATTCTTGCTGTCACGTTCTATTAAACAGCTATTACAGTCTTGATAGAACTATTAGTCACTTCATTATTAATAACATTAATGTATTTACATTTTAGTGTACATGCCAGTTTTCCAGCAATAATTTATGAAGTCGACTTCAAATATTTCATAATGTTCCTCCGTCTGAGCCTTTTTGAGCTTATTATTGATTGTGAAAACAGACTGAATTTTTATGTTCTCTCTCGGCCGACCTCACTCACTCTCTTAATGTATTGGCGAGGGGGCCTCTGCATTAAGAGACTGAAACAAAGTGCATTTACATCTGAAGCATAACTTCATAATTTACATTCCAACATTTATTAGAGGTGACAAATGAGTGTTTGGTCCACTCGCGCTTTTCCACAATACGGCACTTACTCAATCCGCATAAATTACGGCGCGGGATTGAGAGTGCTGGTGCAAATGATTCTATTACATTTATGCGGCGGTACACGCGTGTGTGTGCCCGCGGAGGTTATTCGAGGGGCGGGCGTCCTGTTTATGAACTAATCCATAAAGTGACTACCTACAATAAGAATAAAAAGTGTGGAATAATGTATAAAAGGCTGTGTCGGCTTCTATGGGTATCTTGTTAGGGTAGAGTAGATTAGAGTACCGTACAGTATACTGGAGAGAACTAGAATAGTAAGCACTGGAGTAAAGCGCAGTAGACAAGAGTACAGTACACTGGGGTATAGTACAAAGTAGTAAAGATTAGATTACACTGGAGTACATTAGGTCAGGAGTTTTCAAACTCGTTGAGGCCAAGATTATTTCTGCGTGAGACAATAAAAAATAAAAATAAAACAACTAAATAATTGTCATTGTATAAAAGCTAATTTTTTCCAATATTAACTGGAAAATATTTTACTTTAGAATGTAGAATTAAATATATTACCAGAACCTGACTAAAAAATTTTATTAATTAACAAAAAAAATCTAAAGTACACAATTACATCTGGTAATATTTTCAACTATTTGGTAATATAAATAAATCGGTATAACAAAAGAAAAACATTATAAAATATTTACAAATATTTAACAATTTAACATTTATACAGTTACTGATATTTTAATTTGAAAATAATAATACTTTTTTTAATGCAGTTTTTTTATTATATTACTATTTTTTGTTTTCATGTTGCAATAATCCAGCATGTTCACATTTAGTACCATTTAATACTGAATAAAACAATAAATAAAAAAAAAAAATTCTAAATTCCCTGTGGGCCCCAGTAATTTACAGCACAGTATTCTTAAGGCCCGTTCACACCAAGCACGATAAGACAGTGATAAAGATATTACCATCCACATCGATAAACAATATAGTCTGTTTATTCTCAGCGCACATGCATCTGCCGCTTAAAAATTCAAGAGCTTGTGAGAACTGGACAGATTCTGATTGGCTATCAAACGATTGTCTGTCCTTTATCACTGTGGCGGGGACTCTGCTATTCATTTATATTAAAAATGATTCTTAGAACTTTATACTTAACATTATCGTGCTTGGTGTGAACGGCCTTTACAAGAGACAACTCTAGACTAAGGTAATTGAGGTACAACCAAGTCAAGAAGAAAAGACTATTATTGCTTTACAACAAGTATTTTCTGCCCATTGACATCTTGTTGCATCTACTAGATGAGAAGCAGGGGACCATCAGAGGAGGGTCTTCCACAAGCCTTTCTGTCCTGAAGTGCTTCCAACACCTTCAAAATCCGGCCAAATTTGAAGTTTTACTGTACAAGGAAATGAACATTTGCCATAGCATTCGAAAGCAGATCATAGCAAACCCATGTGCTCCTAAACACAACTCTGGCCCCAAGTCTCAGTCGTGATTAAACAGCCTCTCCTCTTCCCATGTTAATATTCCAGCACCGATAACCACTATAAGTCAGCGTGTAATGTTAAATAATTATAGAGAGGAGCATTTCAGCAGTGTAGTTACAAATGCACCATGGGAATCCCTCCATTTAAACAAATAACGGGCGCTGCAGGGGAGTTGGCAGATGAATTAACAGCTAATAACTTACAGCGCAGGCAGATAAAGAACAGTCCCAATGTGTCAATTACATCGCATTTTTCTCTGATTTCCAGACTTCCAAACATAATCGCGCACTTCAAAGAGGCACAACTAGAAAAATGTGGCTTTCGCAGTGCACCGTGGAGACGCTGTTTTGCTTTTTGCCTTATTCATTTGATCAAACGCTCCCAGAAATCAGAGGAGCCGCTGTCAGCAGCGCTAGGCGTTTCCAAACGAAATGCTGCCTGCCGGTCGGTCCTGCGAGCCGTCCTCCCTCCTGACAGATCCTGGGAGTCGGAAGCACAGGGCTTTAGTCCCACTCCTGTTCATTAAAATCACAGGGACAGGGCCCGCGTCGAGAAAGATGCTGACATATCAAAGGCTCTCTGTACCTGCATTACCATAGTCATTTACTTATTAAAGCAGAGATGTTTCCTGTCAATCAGGGGGCCATCATGTCTCCTCATTTGCAGCGGAAAAACTGGCATAATTGCTTCTTAGACTAATCAACACAACTTGGAGTAATTATGCCTTGAAAGTGACATTGGAGGCAGAGGGGGACGTGCGCGTGTGACGGGGGAAAGGCAGTCGCTGATTCGACCTGATCCTCACTCATATGGCGAGCCGCTCTCTTTCCATCACATGCTATACTACTCTTGGTATCTGCCGCCAAGGAGAACCTTCACATCAAACGGAAGTAATTACAAAGCGCAAGCCAAACTGGTGTCACAGATCTCCTTCCATGCTCTTTAAAAACACGGCTACGCTATAATTAAAATCCTGTCATATTTCCATCATCGTGTCGGGCGGACGCATAATGATACAGTTCGGCAGGCTACGGCAAAACTAGAAATTACAGATCTGTACTTGCCGTACTGTTAGCGTTAATATTTTTTTTCGAGATTTTTACAAATTACGCCGTACGTATAAATTATGTTTTATTGATTTCTGGCTAATCAAAGAGTTCAATTAAAGCCTGCCTTCAAACTGCGGCAGTCAGAAGGAAAGCGCTGAAAATAAACCGCGCGTTTCCAGGCAGTGCGGCCCAACCGCATCAGGTCACTGAGCAATGTGAAAGGAGGACAGTGTAACGTTAAACTATGTCATACAAAATTAATCTAGACGCAGGGAAAAGGAGCAGACAGAGAGAAATACGTGCTGACAAACAGAGACGCACATCATAAAAGAGGATTTAATTAAGGAACCTTGGAGAATTTAATGGGCTATAACCCACAATTTCCTAAATTCGAGACATTCTCAGTCATTTTGACAGGCCGTAAAAGGAAGTAAGATGAAGCAAGTGGTATTTGGCTTGGAAAATCTTGGCTTCGAGAACAATATGACACAGACTGTAATGTTTAACGGGCTAGATGTCAACACTATTTCCTAACTAACATTCTCTGCGGTCAATCTGAAGACAAACTTTAATTACCAGATTATACAAGCTAACACGAAACTATCATGAAAGCCTGTGTCTGATGGTAAAGCCTCGTTTTGATGAAATGGGCGGTCTTCGGGAGAAATGGACAAGTAACCATAGAGACATACATACACATTTCATTTTAAAAGTATGTTATGTAATCATTTATAATTACACAAATGGTCTCAAATGTTGGGACTTCAAGTAACATGGTATCACCATTGCACTGTTGCACCTTGACAATTATCATTAGGAGGTGACGGTCACTATGATGTAACGTAATAACATGTTTGAAAGCGTAGCTTAAACTCTAGATGCTGAGAAGAGTTTATTTGCTGATGTGACTTCTAAAGTAACAAGACTTTAACAAGAGATACATCAAAAGAAAGGAGCAAGATTTGATATCACTTAAGACCCCCTTAACAGACTGTAAAGCAAAATTCACACACACACACAAAAAGAAGAAAATTAAAAGAAAAGAAATGGGCTTTTCATGTGGGAAGATGTCCGGTCATAAATCTGTTGAATTTGGCCTCGGGGGGACCGGCTCCAGAAATCTGGTCCAACAGCACACATGAGACCAAAACCACAATGTAAAGAAATCTGGGCGCCACTCATCTTTATCTGCTCTGCCTTTTCAAAGAGAACCAGAAAAAAAAGTGTGTGTGTGTGTGTGTGTGTGTGTGTAAATGACCAACTTCAAAAAAGAAAAACTAACCATTTACAGTTATGGAAACTACTATAAAAGAGGCTAAATAACACAGTACCTCAGACTAGTGTCAAAGAGTCATCCCGAAAACAAATGAGGACTGGAGAGACGCCATTTCACGGTTCAAACGCAAAACTGGGATTTCTGGTTGGTGTCATCCCTCAGTCATTAAATGAGCATTTCACAGCAGTAAACAAACATATTCAGTAGGGGACTTTACAGATGGAGTTCTGAAATTATACACACCGGGGCTTGAAGTGGAAGCCAGGTCTCATCTCTTCACCTCTAATCTGGTAAATTGAGTCAAAAAGAACGACTGAAACAGGAGAATGAGTCGGGCCAAGAGCTGTAAACACATTTTCCGAAGCCCCTGATCTGCAGATTTCAAGCATGCACGATAAATCTGACGTGAAATCATAATTATAAAAGCAATTAGCTGACCCTGTGCCGCTTGCCCTTGGATGTGACAGTGAAAATTCATACAGAGCCCTTTCAAGGCGGCTGGGACAAGATTGGGGGGGGGTGGAAAAGTGCAACACAGCAACAATAAAACCGCAGGCCTTTCCTGTATCATTAACCACAAGCTTAAACAGCTCAGGACAAGACAGTGCCAATTGCAACACTACTAAATAAACTTCCACATCTTGCACAAACATTTGTGATTTGAGGTCAATAATTCCTCATCCCAATCATACATCTCCAACATGAGTACTGGATAAGCACATTACGTTTCAGTGAACACTATATTTTTGTCAGATAAATAATAACTAAAAATGAAACGATGAAAATAAATGTACTTTTTATATGTAATATTTACTATATATATATATATATATATAAAATGAAAGAAAATATTATTTAAACTGTATTCATAAAAATATAACGCAAATAATATATATTCACACACACAAGTTGAAAACCAATATTTTTTCAGTTTTAAACTTACAGATAGCATCTTTAGGTTAAAAAAAGTGATTATTTTTACCTAAATGCAATAGATTCATTAGCCTATACCTATTTTAAATCATTTTATGAATTTAACAGGACATCTTGTTAATGCTTTAAAGGGTTAGTTCACCCAAAAATGATAATTCTGTTAGTAATTACTCACCCTCATGTTGTTTCAAACCCATGACCTCTGTTCATCTTCAGGACACCAATTAAGATATTTTTAATAAAATCAGACAGCCATCTTTTTTTTTAACGCAAAGAAAACAAAAATAACAATTTACTCAACCAATCTTCTCCATTGATTTACTGTTTAGTAAACCAAAATGAGCCCCTAAAAAATCTGTGACGCTTAGTGGTAATATTGGTTAGTTGATTAGTTCTGCTATTCTTTAGTCTTTTGCCATTTTATATAGAATCACAACACATGCGTACACTTTCCTCTAGGCAACCGCATATTTCATACATGTGCACGCTTTTCTCCGGATGTAAACACATCATAATTTGTTAAAGCATGCATATGTCTTGTGACACTCTCTAAAATGGAGAAGAATGGTTGAGAAAATTAAGGTACTTTTGTATTGCCCATAGCATCACAAAACTGAAGTTGAGTGACTGATATCTCAAGGACAGTTTTACTGATGTTTTTACTACATTTCTGGACGTGGGATCATTTCAGTTGTATTGCTGTCTATGGAGAGTGCGAGCAATGCGACAAAATACAGGGCTATCATCATATTATATTCAGTGATGTTGTCTAGACCAGATGCAAGCGGTGAGACAAATATCCGATAGAAAACTTGTTCCACATTCTATTCATGTCTTGCTGGCACAAGCTTCAAATGATTGCAACAGTCACTTTGTCATGTCCACTGCAGGAAGACTTTAGCTGTCGCAACGCGGCGTCTGGTGTGGACGCGGTGTTACTAACCTATCAGGAAGAAACAAAGCAACCTTGGGTTGCTCCTTGATAGTGCTGCACGATTAATCATATCGCAATCACGATGTCAGCCTATGCGATTACATTACAGCAAATGTTGCGATTATATTAAATAAACAAATGCATTTGTGGACGTAACAAGATCTTGCGTTCACATCAGACACGAATGAAGCGTTAAGCTCAAGTGATTTACATGATAAGTCAATGCAAAGACATCGTTCAGCGTGATTCGCGCAAGTTAAGCAGCGCGTTCAACACGGTGGTTTTACTGCACGCATAAGCAGTGCGGAAGTGGCGCGAATGCAGGGCATGATCAGCACGCACAAATTGTGCTTTCATACTGGCAGCTTGTACTGCAGCAGGCTATAGGCTAGGGCTGGGCGATATGGCTAAAAACTGTATCACGATATCAGTGTTTCATATCGGTCGATATCCATAATTATCAATGTTTTTATGACCCATTTAAAATATAGAGCAGGAGAAAAATATATTACATTTAAACATTTTTATTTTAAACTTAAC
>JAUCMT010000054.1:6822588-6843968 GCA_032357475.1 Enteromius thamalakanensis | reverse complement strand
ATATATTTGTATGTATATATATTTGTATGTATATATATTTGTATGTATATATATTTGTATGTATATATTTGTATATATATATATTTGTATGTATATATATATATATATATTTTTTTTTTTTGTGTGTGTGTATATATATATATATATATACATACATATATTTGTATATATCAATATATATTTTTTTATATCTTTATATATACATTCAAATTAATTTTTTTAACATTGTTTTACTTAGTAATACTTTAAATAGATAAAATGCATTTCATTTAAAATCTATATTAAATGAAGGTAGCTATTTGAAATATCTTGTAGACTTCATCTCTGTAGTGGCACCTGTTAGCAACGTCTCAGACACTTTGATTAATTCACTGTTTGGGTGAGGTGTATTGTCAAACCTGAGATGTATATTTTCCCATTGTGCACGGCGCCTGCGTGCGCAGCCAGCGGCTGTGGAAGAGACGAAACGTAATTCCATTCGTTTGTCTCAAGGTTATAGGCTTCAACGCTAGACAGATAACCTGTCTCGTTCCTTCCCCCAACAACATACAAGTGCTTATCCAGGCAGCAAGCGAAGAAACTCGCTCTCCTGAAACAAAGACAAGATGAAAAGATCGGCTCTTAAAATCAGTCAACGTAGAGACTGTTTACAGCAAATATCCCCGTCGCAGCCAAGAGCGAGAAATTCATCACAAAGGCTTAAGAAATAATTATAGCCATGTTATGAAGAGCTCTTATTATTTTATGAATAATAAGTCATTTTCAGAAGGCATCATACCTCTCCTGCATGGGCGGTAGCTGGATCCAGCTATTGAATCTCGGATCGTACCGACTTACAAAGTTAGTGCTGTGTTTGCCTGTGAAGATTATACGCATATTAGTTTTACTAACATTGTTTAAAAAGATACTAGGAAATATTGTAATCAATTATAAGGAAATCAATGTCTTTGATAACATTAGGTTCATTAAGTAAGTATTCAGCTTCTACATCTTTTTACCATTAGGGTTCCACTGGTCTTCTCCACCCAATAAAAGCAGGAAGTTCTCCACCTCAACCACACAGTGATGGGCGCTGTTATACGGCATTACTGCAACACAGAAACAACACTGATGAGTCTAGTGCTTAGAAATGACTCATGAATAGAGAAAGACCAATGCATTAGCCAAGCCAATGATATTTGACCATTTTTAGATCATCAGCATCCATAAATCAACAATTACGGTAAATATGGTGTAAAATGGTGGCGCTATACACACTGGTTTTGCCAAATATTATTCTGTTTTATTTTTTTACACACATTTTACTGTTGAGTACATTTGACAAGTTTAACCATTCAATGCTGTTACCCAAATGATTTTAAGGAAAATATTTATTATATTTTATCCACCACAATTTAAGTTTCACTTAAATATTTTATTAAATATATATATGTAAATTTTTATATACAAATATATTGTTGAGTATATATATAACTTAAATTTGTATATACATTAAAAATATAAAAAAATATAAATTTGATCTATTTACATTTGATGTGTATTTAATATTAATTCCTATAAATTACAAAAATTTTAATATGTTATATCATAATTTTTTTACTTTGACCTAACTCTTTCTGTCAATGTATAGTGTATATACACACACAAACACACACACACAGGTTTCCATTTTTTGTGGGGACTCTTAGGTATAATGGTTTTTATACTTTTCAAACCATATTTTCTATTGCTCTACACCTATATCTACTTCTTACAGGAAATATTTAGCTCAATTTTGTGTAATTTATAAGCTTGTTTCCTCATGGGGACCAAAATATTTACTGGTATTACTATATTTGTGGGGTCCCCATAACGTGATAAATACCAGGTACACACACACTGTATGTATGTCTCTGTGTGTGTGTATATATATATATATATATATATATTTTTTTTTTATTATTCTTTTCCCCCACAATATTTAGAATATAATGCAGTCACAACCAATCAAATCATATTTGCTCATATTAACAGCTCTGGTTTCTGGTAGATATATAGGCTGCTTTCCAGCAGTAGTCTTTCCTTTCTCCATGTCTTCTAATTCTCCAGCTCCTGCAAAAGTGACCCCCAGTTGAAATAGAGAGAAATGGTCGTGAGGTGACAGTCATAATGAACATGATCATGTTCACTCCATAAATCTCCGTCCGGTGCCCGTGCAGCGTAAATCAGTTGTACGCTAAGAGCCACCTGTCTGCCTCGATCATTCATTTCCACTGTCACATCTCCGCTGCCTGATGGATCACAGTTGCTGTAAAATTAGACAGCCTTGAATTGCGCTTTTTTTCCGATTGGCCTCTTCTACCGCAATCTAACCGGAGTCTGACGCATCGAGGCCTTTCCATTGAGAACGGATGCGGACTGAATCCCACGAGAGGAACCTCCTGACCGTCTCGCCGCACACAAAACCAGACTGATTGACAGAGATCTTACTGTCAGAGAGAGAATTATTTGGCGTCTCAGGTGTCTGGAGCCATGCAAGGCTTTTGTGGCCTGCTGACATTTACTGCTGCCGACGTGACACACGTGCAAACAGACTCACTGTTGGAGGGTGATTTGTTGCGAGATGATTCAAACGATCAAGAGGTCACAGTCTAGGCTTTGTTATTCATCTCACAGCCTGATCTACACAGGTGCAGATGCATCATATTGCTAAACTGACTGATAAGAAACCTGCACGCTTTTAAAGCCACAAATATCCTAATATTCAGCTCGCTAGGTCTTCGCTTTTAGGCCTTTATATGAACACAGACAAACAACCTACATGCTCATTGTATTGAAAAAACTGGTAACACTTTACAACAAGGTTGCATTTGTTAATATTATATACAGCAGCTACATTAACTAATGTAAACTAACAACTGAAAATATTTCTAAACCATTATTAATCCTAATCAATGTTTATTATTAGTATAAATACTGTATCTGTTAGTATTTAATGAACCTGAGCTAACATGACTAACAGTAAACATTCCATTTTTATATAGAGAATTAATTATTAGTTATTAACATTGTTAATGTTAATATATTAATAGCCTATTTTAGGACCATTATGACTAGCTTACATTAATGAAAAATACGCAAATACAAATAAACAGCAATATGAAAAAATATATTGGGTAAAAGTACAATTTTTAATTTATTCATAAAATTTTTTTTATAATATTAAAAGTGAAGCTAAAAACATCAGGGAAAATATTTTTAAAAATAAAACAATAAACAAGTTTTTTGAAGGGATTTTTTTTTTTCTATTTATTTATTTATTTATTTTTTTCAGCTAGTTGCCAATTTCTCATTCAGTTTAATTTGATGCAAAACACTGAAATCAAAATGAACAAAAACTGTATTTGTAGATAATGACTAAAATTTAAAACATAATCAAATTAAAACTTTCCCTAAAATGTAAAATATAAAAAGTAAGAACTATAATAACACTCCTTATTCCTTGTACTGTAGTATTAATCAAAGTATTTATTCACCATAATGGTAGCTACTGCTTTTAAATGATGCTGTTTTCAAATTCATTGTGAATCATGATTAAAAATATAAAAAAAAGAGAAGAATTTTTTTTTTAAAAGTGATGGAAATGTGCCTCATTGTTATGAAAATAATATTTGCAAATATAGACTTTATGCAATGAAAAAAAGGCATGTAAACTGCTTTTGACCATAGCAGACTGTGTGCACTAGGTGGCAGTCTCACCACAGAGCAGAAAGCCACAGAAGCAGAGAGGTGCAGCCAGTCATGAGAACCATCCTAAATAGTGCTGATGAAGGTTTTAATCAGTCGCCGTTCCCCCCCTTTTGGGTTTCGGCTCATTGCAAAGTTATGATTGAATGTTAATAACCTGCACACCCCAAACGACATCAAGGGGCTGCTGGTGTGTTCACAGGATGATTTTGCAGTTTGGTCGCTCCGCCTGGCCATGGGCCATTTAAGACTCGACGTCTGAGGCAGAAATAAAGGACATTACACTATGACCTTATGAGTGTAAGTTATATAGATCCAGATGTAATTCATTAATGAATGTTATGCGTGCTGCCAAACGCTTACAAGCAGGTTTCGGAGCGTGAGGTGTCTTTGTAGGTCTCACACCTCAGCGATGCAGTGATTGGATGACTGAACACAATCTCAGCCATAAAACAAAATGACTGCACGTCCGTTTATGTCCTTGTTTTGCCTTGGTAAGGAACAGACACTATAGAATCGTTTTAATTAAATCATAATACACTGTGTCTTAGCTAGTTGCTGCACTACTAGTCAAAAGTTTGGATGTTTTTTTGTTTTTAAGAAGTCCCTTATGCTCACCAAGGCTGTATTTATTTGATCCAAAATATAGAAAATATAAACATTGTGAAATATTATAATACTATTTTCTATTTAAATACATCTTAAGATGCAATGTATTCCTGTTTCAAATTGAAAGCTGAGTGTTCAGCATCATTACTCCTGTCTTCAGTGTCCTTCAGAAGTCATTCTAATACGCTGATTTGCTGCTCATTTATTAATTATTACTGGTGCATAATTGTTAATAATGGTTCTTATTATTGTAACATTAGAAATGTCTTTATTGTAACTTATGATCAATGCAAAATGTAAAGCTGCAGAACTGTTTTCAACATTGATGATGGTAATAAGAAATGTTTCTTGAGCAGCAAATCAGCATATTAGAATCATTTCTGAAGAATAATCTTATACTGAGTTATTGCATGCTATGTTGAGCTGTATAGATTTCATTTAGGATTATACTCCAAAAGTGCTTTAAAATTAAAAGGCTGGCCAAGATTCTTTGCAAACAATTCCTGCTATGTTTTCGAAGAACAACCTCAAAGCATTTTGCTATGTCACAAGCCACCTGGAGCGTGTCACATGCACATAATAGAGCAACTGACACATTTACAGACAGTAAGTGATTGATTCTATACTAGTTTATTTGTACAATAGCATGGCGTTTAAACCATCAACAGCTAGCTCTGAGGCTAACAGATCATAAGCAAGAGCCTTTTTTAAAACTCTGATACATTACTGTATATATACAGTACTATTTGTTTTGAGGAAAACATGCAAAATCACCAAAGAGGTCTCTTTATTGCCTCGCAACTGAGATCTGTCTCCGATGTAGAGAAATCTTTACAGTTTCAGAGATCGTAGCAGTCTCTCAAACTGCTAAGATTTGCAAAGTCTGTCATCAAAAGTCAGAGGTCAACTCAAACATCTGCATTATTATAGTGGATAGTTAAGCCTAAAATGAAAATCCTTTCATCATTTATTTGTTCTCTGATGTCATTTCTGACCTGTATGCATTTCTGTCTTCAGCCGAACATAAACAATGAGATTTTTTAAAGAATGTTGGGAACTGAAGCATATTGGACCTTCAGTGTATAGACATTTACCTAAATGATCGGCATTTATGGGCAGCTTTGGAGCGACATGAGTGAATTACGTAATTTAAATTTTTGGGTGGAATATCCATTTCATTGTTTCTTTTAGACTAAAATGAACTGCAATGGCCACTGTTTCCTGATCAGATCTCATGCATCTCTGTGTGACCTCACTCTGGCTCGTTTGTGTCCATTTTATTTTTTCGATGGCATTAGAAGACAAAGTCGAGACTTATATGAAACATACTAACTACAATTTCCATTTCAAGTTAGTCTGAGGATAAAAAACGACACATTCCATTCAAAGATTACGCTATGACATGACTTTTTATGATCACGCTGTTACAATACTCAAGATTCCGACACTTTTGATCTCCGTTGTTGTGATGTAAATCCTTGTAAGAATTCTGATTCTAATTCCTCTCGACAAACAACTGGCAGCACGCAAACCGCTCGCGCTCCTTCCCTGCTGCTCGCGAAGACAAATGCACTTACGAGAACGTTTGCCCTAATAAAGCAGTTCAATAAGAATACGTGTCATCTTCTGATGATGAATCTTCCCGAGATCATTAGATTAAAATTAATCTCGCCGGCAAGCTTATGCAGAAAGACAAAAAAAAAACACACACAAGCGAATCCAGGCGTTACCGCTCCACAATGGTGTGAAGGCAGTCACGCTCTGATTAAAAAGTTACATTAAAAGTGATAGTGATACATCATTACCTCCTGCATCTCAGGAAGCTCTCGCTCTATTCTGCTCTGCGACAGAGCACAACCCAACACAGCCAGGGTTCTTCCTGTGGAAGAGAAAAGAGCACGCTAGCAAGGCACTCACTTGTAAGGATCTTCCATGTCTTCTTTTCGTCATCGTAGTACTGAACCAGATTACTAGGGAGGCGGTCGGGACCCGGGGGCAGGCCTCCAACCAACAGGAGCAACCGTTTGTTCGAACGAATCCTGGGTTACAGAGGGACGGGGAAAACAGATTCATTAACAATTCTGTCATTAGCCGTTATTAGTGCAGAGCAATTACATATTGAATGAGATGCCACGACAAGGTAAAAGCGTGTACAAACACGAGCAGGGAGACAGCAAGCCGAGCAGAAAACATGGGAGAATATTAATGCTGAATGGCTCTATCACCCTCACACGAATGGCAGAAAGAAAAACGACTTCATTTCTTAAGTTGTACAATCAATTAGCTCCACTGCAATGATGTTTCTCTAGGATTCGTGTGCGATGCACACTAATGCAGGATGCATTTTTGCATGTTCGAAATTGTGAAATGAACATAATGTGTCGAACAATGTAACACATCATGTTTATTCATAGCAATGTTATCTTTTAAAGCACTAATCAGATGTTTGGTTGTGATTCAAGCTAGGGTTCTTGACAGCCTTATCCTATTGGCCAAAGTTGTGCATGTGACTACTGTCAACAGTGGTTTAGAGACCTTGCGGTTAGTGCTTTAAACTCTGGATGTTCAATATTTACAATCCCTTGAGCTCTGTGAGACTGGGCATAGAAAATAAATGGAGAATGAAACAACGCAAGGAAACTATCATCAGGACACTAATAAAGTCATATACTGATTCCCTCTTTTAAAGTTTGAAGTCTATGGACGATGCTCAGCATGTGATATTAACACCTGCGAAACAGAACAGGTGGAGAGAGCCCATAACAGCAATCAAACAATTCATCAATCTAACTCTATTAGCAAATGCATACTAATTTACATGGCTTTCATATCAACTTTATTCCTGATTTCAGAATTGAAAATAGTGGCATTTAAAATGAGATTATCTCATTGCAAACAATCTCTCTCATATATACTCCAACAACTGATTCCAGTTTATTCCACGGTCACCTATTCCTGCTAATTATCCCATCTGCAGACTGCAATAATGTCTGCAGTATGCAAGCTTGCAACAGTGCTGAAATTAATCAACCCTGAAACAGCACTATGAGGAATAGAACGAGGATCTCACAGATAAGGCAAAGCGTGGAAACTGTGGGAACAAATACGGGATCAGATATTGCAAAGAAAGATTGCTAATCTAATCTAATTCCCTTCACAAGTTAACTATGCAGCCTGTAAGATTGATCTGTTTACTGACACCTGTCACAAGCCTGCCGTGATGATCACGTGCATGGTGTGTTGTGTAGTGATTTACATCGTGCCTGACATACACACATGCTAAAAGATAAAAACAAACACACAAAACTGTGAAAATACAACTACTTGATATTCCTTTTCTTCCATGTGTAGTTTTATTTTGCTGGTCTACAACAAAAGTTTTCATAGACCCAACCCCAAAATTTAGATCTATGGAAAGGTGATCCTACCTGCTGGCTGTGCTCTGTCTGCAGTGCTGTCTGAAGGGCATCAGGTGGTAGTTCATGGCATCCAGGAGCAGTTTCTGGCACACCGGGTCGCTCCTCATAAAGTCCACCGACTGCACCCTCTCCACCAGCTCTGGGGCAGGGATGAGGGCGAAGCGCAGGCGCTTCATCAGGTCGGGAGCGTAGTGCATCCTGGTCTCCCTGTCGTGCTCCAACCACAGTACGGACATCTGAAAGAGCGCCAGCTCCGACTCCACGGGCGGAGGCAGGGCATCCAGCATGGCGCACATCTCCTCAAAGTTCAAGAGGAGCACGTCCTCCACCAGGTACTTGTTGGCGAGCTTCTTGGTCTCGTCCAGCCCGTGCAGAGCTGCGATCTTACAGATCTGCTTGTAGTTCTGCACCGAGATCTGGTCGTTGAGGAACTGCACGCTGAGTTTGGTGATCTGCGGGATGTTGAGGATCTTGCTGACGGAGAGCACCTCCTCCACCGTGTCCAGGGAGAGGGTCACGTTGGCCGTGTAGAGGTACTCCAGCACCAGCCGCAGACCGATGGAGGAGCAGCCCTGCAGAACCAGGTTGTTGATGGTGGAGTGCGGGCTGGGCAGGAGCTTGTCGTCGGGGGAGGAGGACGGGGTGCCGCTGCTGCCTTGGTCCTTCGCCGCCAGCCCGTCTTCTCTGCTCAGCATGTGCGTGGAGAACAGGGACCTGAAGTACTGTGAGCAAGACGCCAGCACGGCTTTGTGGCAGTGGAACTGCTGTCCCTGCGCCGTGAGAGTCACATCGCAGAAGAGCTGCTTCCTCCACAGCAGGTTGAGACCGTGCAGCAGAGTGTCGCTGTGAGTCGGGTCAAACGTGGAGGTTCGGTCACCCGATCTGGACATGACTTCGGGGCTGCGCACACCTCCTGCGAGTAAACAATGCCATTGGTGCACTACACTGCATGGAAATGCATCAGGCGGTTTTGTAAAAGCGTACGCATTCGGAAGGTATATCATTCATTCATTCATGCATGCATGCCAGTTGGATTCGTGCAGATATACGGTACCACATATACATGCAAATGCATTAAGTTTGCAGCATGCAAGCGCGTGCATTTCCCAGGCACACGAGTCCTCCTTGCATACCCATCTATGTATCTCATGCATGCGTTCGTGAGCACGTCAAATCCGATGGTCGCCGCGGGCTGAAACAAACTACGCCGGGTTGTTGGAAAGCGAAGCCCACGATCTAGCCTACAAACTGCCCGCTATCTGCGATCCGGCCGCGCTCACACACACGCGCTCACACGCGCACGCACGCACCCCCGTACAAGACATAAATGCATGCACACATTCCCCCCGATATGCGATACAAAAGCAATTAGTTTGTCTCCCGCAACATCAGCATCATCACCACCGTAGATGTGCGGTTGCGCATCGCTTTGGTCGGCGACAACACAATGCGATCGCTCCGTTCAACAACACGCGCGGTGTTTCTCGCCCAATCTGAGGCAGAACAGCAGAAGAAACGGCAACTTTCAGCCCGTGGCACATTTACGCACTGTGCGCACCCGTGCCGAATGCTAGTAGTAGGTATCCAAAACTTACCTGACTTGATGAAAAGTAAAGCTGCGGCTCCTTCAGTGCACTTTCTTTGTTCGGTCCTGTTGGAAAAGTCTATGATCGATGGATCAGAATCCTAACCATTGATCCCCGCTCATTCAAGCTCATTGATCATTTATGTTTCCTCTGAATTAACAACAAGAAGAAGTGTGTGTGAGTGTGAGAGGAGCCGTGTGCTTTCTGCAAGAGAAGAAGAAGAAGAAGAAGAAATATACGTGTGACAAATTATGCTACCAAGAAACAACACATCATTATCCTTGGGCCTGGGGCTCAGTGAGTCGTAACGAGAGTAATAGGAAATCCACGGTCGGGGAGAGAAACGGACGCGCATGGCCGGTGGAGAGAGACCGCGCAGGGGTATGGATGCTGGAGAGACTCGCAAAATTATGGCTCAAGGCTATTGTAAAAACTGTCGAGCGTAAATGACTGCGATTTCAAACATCTATGGAAAAAGAGGAGAGGAGAAAAGGCGAGTCTTTCCTCTCTTTCTCTCTGCGTTATGGAGAGAACCGTCAAGTTTTAGTGCGCATTGCTAATTAGTCAATTTCTCTGTTCCTTCACAGCCCGACGCCTCTGCTGCTGAGCTGAAACTGCTAATTTCTGGGACCAGCCTTTTTTTTGGGCTCTGAACGGGGGATGGATGAATGGCTTGTCTCGCACAAATGACAAAAAGCCCCCCTCTGCCTTAATCTCCATCGCCAAAATAACCCCATCTTTTTCTCCTTTTGCTTAGTCCTTCAAAAGAACGAACAAGGGACTTTGGGCAAACTTGTCTTGTGGTCTTGAGTGAGCATCACGGACGTGACATCAAATGCAAAGAATGTGAAATAAAAAAAAAGGCAAATAAAGTTATTTAAGTCTGCGTTGTTTAAATCAGGTTTTAACCAGTAGCACATTCTTAAATTTCAAATGCATTTCTCACGCTAGAAGGGGTAAAAACTCAAATAGGTGCATCTCACCAAATGCATATTCAAAGGAAACTACCCAAAATGCTTCCACTGTAACCCGTTCACTCAAAAAAAATGCATCTGTTTACACTAAAATAATTTTATTCAGCTTATACATATAGCAGACACCCTCCTAATGTTCATTCAAGTGCCAAACAACTGGCAACTGTGTACATACTGAAACAGAAAAGCAGGTAGCAGGTAACTAAATCTTCATATTGTAACATGAAATAGCTGCTTGACATGCAAGGCGGATTTATAATGCTACATAGCCATCTGGAAAACAGCATCAAGCTTGCAAAGCCATTAAAAGAAAAGGTTTGAGATAAAGCATATGGATCAAGTGAAGGATTCAACTTTTTTTGTTTCTTTTTTTCGACATCATAAATGGCTAGATATAGCACTTCCTGTGCTCCTAATGAAAGTTTTACTGCTGATGCATTACTCATATGTCCTCATGCGTTCTCTGATAGTTCTCCTCGCACACCGGGTTATTCAGTGCAGAGAACATCTTACTTAATCGAATAATCTGCAAAGGAGAATGCAAAAATGCACTTCATGGAGAAATACATAAAAAAAGTAGACTGCTGACAGGTGCTACCTAAGCATCAGATTGAAGTGTTTTGTATTAATAAGCAAAAATAAAGACCTAAACATTGTGCAGTTGTTCTCTAATAAAGCTAGTGTGGTGTTGTGAATCTGTACATTGCCTGTTGTTGCACAGCACTGGTAACGTCTTATTGCATCAGCTGCCAGCTGGCCCAGATATACACTACTGTAGATTGCATGGCTTTGCATTACATCCAATCCTGTAGAACCCATACATCAATATTTTATACAGCTCAACTGTCATCATGTGACAGCACGTGGTATTATGACATTATGAAATCAAGCCATTGCATTACTCTTAAAAAAGAACAGAATATGATGAAACCGTACCATTTGATAAAAGAGTGAAAGAGTTTCAGAACATGTTATGAGTTAAAGGAGCACGAGTTGATAAAATATAGAATATATAGAATATATCAAGTCATGCAGCATTGCAATGTATATGCCCAATTAGTCAAACATATGTACTGTTTGTTAGTAGGTAAGATTAACGCTTCTGAATCGTCATATTATAACATAGTTGCTTGACATGCAAGACAGATTTATAATAGTACATAGCCATCTGGAAAACAGCATCAAGCTTACAAAGCCATTAAAAGAAAAGGTTTGAGATAAAGCATATGGATCAAGTGAAGGATTCGACTTTTTTTTGTTGTGCTTTTTGAGCTTTTGACACCATAAATGGCTAGATATTACACTTCCTTCGCTGCTAATGAAAGTTTTACTGCTGGTATGTGCTCATGCGCTCTCTGATAGATCTCCTCACGCTATTTGATGAAGTGAAAGGATGAATTCAAATAACTGTTCACAACATCTATCTATCCTTTGGTTTCAGCCGAAAGCAGCTTTCTGAATACCATTTTAGTAACGGATTATTTGAAGTACCTGGGATTACAATGACAGTTTTCCTCACTCCTCCTCAGTGAAGAGTTTTTGCTCGTGACTTGAAGAGACCAGGGGGCTCAATTGATATGACATCAGCTAATTCTCTGTTGACTTGTTATACAGGATGAGATGGCCGTCTTTGAGTCTTTAAGCTCTGTACTGCTACAGGGCTCTCCGGGGGCCGGCGGACTTTAGACGGAGGGGCACTCCGTTTGTGCCACGTTATGGAGGGGTGTTGAGCGAACCTCGTCACGTTAGAAGTAGAATCCGTGGACTAATTAAACCCTCCGAGACTGCAAAACGCAGACCAGATTTACAACTCTCTCCACAACTGTTAAACCAACTCCTATTTATTGCTCAAATTACAGACACTGCACCCATGAGTGGACCGCAGGCCAGACGTCAGTGCAACTGGATTTTATGTCACGTTCAGCATGGAGGTGCATGTATGTGTGATGTTGAAGGCGCATGGCGAGGAAATATGTCCTATCAAGATCTGAGCCTGGAGTCTAGTTGTTCGGCAAAGATGGTTGAAATACGGATTTACGGTCATTTGCTTTTAAGGTCAAAATACACTACTGTTCAAAAGTTTTTGAACAGTAAGATATTTTATGTTTTTTAAAGATGTTTTTTATGCTCATCAAGGCTGCATTTATTAGATTAAAATTTTAGAAAAAACTGATTGTGATACAAAGCATCATTCCTCCAGTCTTCAGTGTCACATAATCCTTTCAGAAATCCTTCTAATATGCTGATTTATTACTAGAGTTGTCAATGTTGGAAACAGTTGTGCAGCCAAATATATTTTTTGGAACCTGTGATGGTTTTTCCTTTTTTTTCTCAGGTAAAAAACATAATGTTTTAACCCAATAAAAAACATTTCTAAAAAGTAAATCTATGCTGTGACTTTTTTGTTCATTTAATAAATCCTTGGTTAATAAAAGTATTCATTTCTTTCAAAGAAAAATAATAAAAATGTACTGATCCCAAACTTTTGAACAGTAGTGAAACAGTAAACTACTGTAACAGTAGATCTAAACATTATTATCTATTTTAAATAAATGTTCTTTTTAATATTTTAATGATCAAAGAATACTAAAAAACACTATTAAGCAGCTCAACTGTTTCCAACACTGATAATAAAACATCAGCATATTAGAATGATTTCTGAAAGGATCATGTGACACTGAAGACTGGAGTAATGATGCTTTGTATCACAGGAATAAATTATATTTTAAAATATATTCACACAGAAAACAGTTCTTTTAAATTGAAATAATAATTCACAATATTACAGTTTTTTCTGGATTTTTAATCTAATTAATGCAGCCTTGATGAGCAGAGGAAACATCTTTAAAAACCATTAAATATCTAACTGTTCTAAAACTTTTGAAAGGTAGTGTATTTCATTTAAAAAATATATTACGCTAGAACATGGTTATTTTCCGCTGTAATAATTTCACATTTAATAGTTTCACATTATTCCTATTTTTACTCAAATAAATGCAGCCTTGCTGAGCTTAAGTGGTTCCTTTTAACACTAATGTTATAGAAGACTAAAAACATTTAGTCAGAACAGGCTTCAGGACAGCTTCTGATGGATAAAGACACATTTTCCCTGCTGAATGGTGTAGTTCCAGCATCTACCAACAGGGGCTTACCTGTCCATGCCAACCAGCCAAAAACAAACCCTTTGGTGCATACAAGGAAGCTAGAATGAGTAGCAGAGAGTACTATCAGCATTTTTAACTCTCGTTCCCATTGACTTTGCAACAGTTCAACACACTGAAATACTGAGGTTTGGTGTATTTCCATGCAGTGATGCCATTCACCACACTTGTTCCCAGCGCAGCGTTTTTCCACAGTCACTTCTGCACGATCTGCCTTTACTCCCCGGGCAATTCATAAGCAGAGGCACTTCCTCAGTGGTCAACAGTGAATGTTGCGTCAAAAGTGCAATTGCACCCCTGATTGCCATTTAACTGGGTGTGTCTGTTTATACTTCTCATTACGCTGCATGATTAGGAACAGAACTCTGTTTTACTTGTTGTTTCAGGCTGAAATACTCATTCTCATACAGCTCATTTGAGCTTTTTTTTCATCTTAAACATTCAAGAACAGATGAAGACAGCATTTAGCTTGAATTCGAAATGTTGGATGTTTTGGCGCTGGCTGTTGTGGCAGTGCTGCAGAGGTGGAGAACGCAGGTATTTGCTATTCTCAGAGTGTCTCTCTCCATCTCCCTCGCCCTCCATCTTTTGCGTTCTTCCTATCTTCACCTTACCCTCCATCTCTCTCTCTTTATATCTTTTCCTTTCTCTTTCTTTCACCCTCCATCTCTCTCTCTCTTGCCCTCGTTCTCTCTTGCTCTTTCTCATCGGGAGACGCCTGTGGAATATAGTCATCAACATGATTTTTTTCCCTGCTCTCTGGAAGAGGCAAAGCCTAACAAACATGTAGTCAGCTGTGCAGTGGCTCTGCCTTTCCCACAATAAAAAAAACAGCATGAAAACAGCACCTCAGCTTCGGCATCCCGCTCTTAACTCTTAAAGAGACTCTTAACAATCAGTCGCGACTCAGTTATATTCAGTTGAAGCGAGTGACTCATTTGTAACAGGTAAGGTGTACATTATTCGACCTGTTGCCTGGCTTACATGCATTGGTATTTACAAGATGCTGCCGGAGTTATTGCCATAAACATGACTCATCCATGCCTCATGAACCACAGGAGGAGGCCGGAGAGTGTGGAGGAACATTCTGGGTAAACACCACTTGTGTAATGGAGACGATGTGGTTAGCTGTCCTACACAGGCCTCCACTGGTGTCCTTGTTGACCTAGTATCATAATGTGCCTTATATATGCTGTAAATCAGTGCAAACATCACTTTTTCAAGATTGCTCTGTTTTGAATAAACGTATGGCACCTGGAATAATGTATGCATAAAAATATATGAGTGTGTGGAGGAGAAAATGGTCGATTTAAAAGTCGTTAAAATAAAAATAATATGAAGCCTATCAATTTAAAGCAATTTGTTTGTATATTTAATATACTTATATTGAATCGCTGTAATGTTTTGACTTATACATGAATGGCAAATCAGAAAAAAAACAACTGATTTAAATGTGTATGAATCACATGGTGGTGTAAAGCCTGGGAATGTTCAACAATCGAAACAAAAGTGATCGGCATATGGTGAGCATGATTTCACCAAGTACAAAATGTTCCTGGATCAACATCCTTGTTGGTCCCGGAACAACATTCCAATCAACCAATCAGAATTGAGAGATATGATCAAATTATGGTGCTTCTACACCCTTGTTAGCTATCATTTCCCACCAATTTTAGGCATACGTTTTGGGAAGGGGTAGGTTTAGGGGTAGAGATTGGGATAAGTCTATATTTTTGCACAGTAGTGTTGATCCAGGTTCATTTCTTGGCAAAATCAGGAAATTTTAATTTTAATAAATAATTTAATTAGACATAAATCGGTAGTACAAGAAATAAATAAAAAAGGCATGTATATAAAAAAATAATCAAATGTCCTAATTGAACTGTGGCCTAATCCTGGTTTAGGCTAAACCCTGTCTGTGAAACCGGGCCTAAATGTGTATTTTGCTTAAACATTAAGCAGAAAGACTAAAAACTGATATTTTGCTGTCTTTAAAATTTCAGAGAAACGACAAAAAAGATTGGGTTTCAAGCCCAACATGAGATGGTACAGTTTTCAGGGTACTCTGTAGCCTTAGTCTGGCTTCTTCTTTTAATAAACATATATTTATTGCAAAAATAATTTGAACAAATATGATTTTCCATTCTACTGAGAATCCAAATATTAATATCCATTAACCGTAATTTTCAGTTAAATTCGTCACTTGATTTACCCAGGTCTAGACAGTACAACAATCCAACGACTAGTGCGTGCCTTTCCCTTTAAGGAGCCCCCCCTTTTCTCCACAGCAGGGGGAGAGTGAGTGTAATCCTGGAACAGCGATTGAAAAAAAAAATCCACCAGTAGACTGTTTCAAGTTCCCCCAGCAGAAACTGTGCCTGATTTGTGGCCAATGCTAGAGATGTACGAAAAGGGAGGAAAACACTAAGCGGGTAGCTATGGAGATAGACCGTTTTCCTGGCCGCTTCCTTTGACAGGTGTTGAGTAGGTTAAAAGTCTTCAAACAGAGTCCACCATGTACGCCAAAGGGAAAGGAGCTGTCGTTCCATCCGATAGTCAAGCCAGAGAGAAGTAAGTGAATTTATGCATTGTCACATATAGAGCAAAAACCTGCACGGTCTCTGATGCCTGCGCTGCATTGCACGAGACGGCGATCGGCGACTCTAACACTTTAACTAAGTAGTTTCTTTGCAGATTCTGTTCGGCGTGTTCGAGTGCTGGCTGTTTTGATGTGTTTTACCCTATGCATGCTACTTGTGCTTGCTTTGGAGCAACTTTAGCGTGCATTCGTGGGGTAGATGCTACAAGAAGGGCTGTACCGTGCAGATGGAGAGTTTGTGGAAGGCTTGGATCAGTGCATCATGTTGTAGATGCTTAGATGCTTCTTGTGCATGAGACACACAGGAGTCCCGAGATCTCATCTTTGATAAAGATATAATCATGTTAGAGCAGCCGTACAAACTAATTTAATGAAATAAATGAGTGAGTCTGAGAGTAGAATATTTTACTTAGTTTAAAGCCCCCAGCCTTGTTCGTCACTGCTGTTATAAATTCTTAATTTTCTAACATTTGTGTCATAGACACTTTTCATAGGTTTGTTGTGAGACATGCATAAGCAGGGGGTCGCATTTTGTGCGAAAACAGGAGGAGTTGCAAGACATGCAAGTTCTGATGCTTTAACATGTGGGCAGTGTAGTTTAAACAAGCTTCCCATAAGCACTGGAAACCTGGAAATATCAGGTGACTTTAAAAGTATGATTTCCACATAGAGATTGCAATAGGAATATTTAAGCTTTGCTGCAGGGTATACGTCTTTGTGGAGTAAAGTAAGTTTTATTGTTTACATATTCATTCCAAAGCTTGCCTGTAAATGGAAATTACTGAAATATCTGTGATTTATTTTTTAAAGCCTTATGTGGTGATTATGAATCATTTGAAAGGTCATGGAAAAGTTCAGAGTTAAAAAGAAATGAAACCCGGGGTGAAAATGTATATCTAATCCTAATGGAAGTAAAACTTTTAGTGGTGTGTATGGTTGATTTTATTATTCAGAAATGGCTAATAAGTGTCCATATGACAAGTTTAAGATCATGTTATTCTCAAAATACTCGTCTGATAGACTGCACCTGTGATCGGCTTCAGTCTTTGTTGAAGGTTGTGCTGATAGTGACCACTCAAAACGATGAGGATCAGAGTTAAACGACACACTTTAAGAAGCTTAAATAGATAGTACGAGCAGTTTTGCATTGCTCATTCATATTTGTATCATACTGAATGTTCAAGGCTTTTTGCATGCCTAGAAATGGCTTGAATGAGTGATGCACCTTATCCAACGTAATCCTAGCCAAGGTCACGTTTATGCTCGCTGTGTATTCTCAGTGGTGAGGAGTTTCTACACCTGGTATAAACTTTAAATTGCCACTTGTGGCAGAGCATTAAAGCACTTAAAATGGATCCATTGGAAGCGCACCCGCTCTGGCCAAAGGACCAGATTGATAGTGAGTTTGGCAGCGTTGATACAAGGATGCAGCGCTTTGGTTTTTGTCTGAGAACTTTTTAGGAACTTGTCATTTTCACCCTTTTCCCTTGTCTCGTGCGTCTGTGCCGGGTGAATAATTGATAGGAGAGTTGAAAACACGATTTCCTAACGGTGCCTTTGTAGGACGGTTATGTGTGATTCATTCATGTTTAAAGATGGTTTTATCAGAGAGCCTCGGGCGAGATGTCAGGTGTGCTCAAGGCATACATTTGGCAGATTTCTTTGATGTGAGGACTCCGTGTGGGCTCTGTTGTGATGAGAGCGGAACGGGGGGACCCGTTTATCTCTGGTGATACATTTTAGAGATTTTCCTTTGGAGCTGTCATAAACTGTCATCTGATTTGTCCTCGCCTTGGTTCACGTGTAATGAAAAATGTCACATCTCTGAGCGAACTCTTCTAAGGGGAGGTTTCATCCCAAGCGTACTTATTTACCCTCATGTCATTTTAAACCGCTATGCTGGTAATATTTACGTGGAACACACAGTCGGATGTTTGGAATAATTTCCAATCCCTGTTTTCCAGGGATTGTCAGTGGCATAGTGACTTGTCTGTCAAGGTTCGGAAAGGTTGTAAATACGGTATAAAAGTAGTCAGTATGTCTGTTCCAGGATTATTGTTTTTTAGTGTTATATTTTTTTCAACAAAGAAAAAAAAAAAAACATTTAAAAAGTTAAGCTCAATATCAGGTTGATCAAAAATACAGTAAAAATAGTCATGCTGTTTTTACATTGAAGTGTAATTTATCTTGTGCAATGGTTTATTATCAGTGTTAGTAATGAGTAATAGTAATTTTCTTTGGTAAAAAAAAAAAGCTTTATTGAAGAATTTTGAGAAATAGAATTTTTTAAAATAAGTCTTTACTGTCACTTTGATTGATATATGGTTAGTCTAATGTATTATGTCTATTAGTCTTAGTATGTTTTTTTAAAAACAGTTATTAAACAATTTTTATGTTTAGTTAACGGAAATCTTTTGATTACGTTTTTATTTGCAATTATAAAGTTTTTTCTGAAGCTATATGAGTAATTAAAAAAATCAGATCTATCTAATTTAGCTAATTCATGAAATTATGGATTTCAAATATGCTGCAGTTCTCACATCATGACGTCACATGACAAGACATGCAACCACTGCGACTTGATGTTGATTTGAGATAAACTTAAAATGTTTGCGTGAGCTATTCTTTTAATGGCCCTTTCTCTTCTCTTTAGAAGAAGGGGAAAAATAGCTTTGACAATAGTGTTTCGCACCTGGCATTATATTGTAGGCCAAGCAATCTGACCTGTGTTTAATGTTCCCCGTGCGCGTGAGACTCCCCACAGTGCTACAAGGAGTCATGGTGGGGCTATTTTGCAGTAAGACCTTATGTTCCAGCTGTACCGTTACATCAGCTCTTTTTACTGCACTCACCTCAAAACAAACCCACCTATGCTGAACTACTCCAACATCACTGGATGTAGCTCTTCTGAACGCCTCCGATAGGCATGGCTTTCTTCCACAGGGACACCGTAGATCTGGGGAAAAAAAACGAGGGGGAAGGGTTTGAGAGACTTGTGGGTCGTCCCCCTGGGCATTCCCTCCAGCAGACCTCTTTTTCGGGGCTTTTGAACAGGGAGGCTGAGCTTTAAGACGGCATGCCGCAGGCTCCTGAGGCCCCAGACAGTGACACGGTCTCCACCACTCCCTCCCTGTCTTCATAATATGGCTCTTTGTATGTCCCGTGCTCCTCTGGAGAGAGCTCACCATTTAGACTTTGCTGATCAGGTTTGCATACATTAACACCTGCTCTCAGTCATTTGAATATGTGAGAGCCTGGCGTATAAAGATGGATTTGAATGGTGGGTTTAAAAATAAAATCAAATGTACCTGAAAGGGCAAGTATCACCATTACTATTTCTTGTACGTTTTCCATTCATTATGCAGCCTAATTTTGTGCCACAAACGTAATCAATATATCATACTATGTGGCTAAATGAGCAAATGTAGGATTTGTTTAACTGTCTTAATGTTTATAATTTATATTTTCAGCTGGTTGATCATGTGACATAACAGCCATATTGAAAGTCAATATGGTCTTTTAAAGGGATAGTTACCTTAAAGTTAAAATCACTCACTCTCATGTTGTTCCGAACTCAAAAGATTAAGATATTTTTGATTAAATCCAGGAGCTTTCTGGCTCTAGATGCATTGCAGTCTATGAAGGGCCAGAAAGCTAGATTTCTTGCGGGTCGTGAGGGTGGGTAATTAATGACGGAATTTGCATTTGTAAGCTTTAATATATCTTTAAGGGTCTGTTAAAAATCTATTATAATGTTTAAATTCTACTTTGGTCTCAATTATCCCATGCTTATGCATCGAGGTTGTTGTTAGTTCTGTACTAGTTGTTATCCAGCTGAAATTGCTGTGATTAACTTGTCCAATGAGCTTGATCTAATTTATTTTGGCTGAACCCCAGCATTGCTTGTAGTGTCTGCCCTCACAGCCAGGCAAGATGTTTCTTATTTCCTTCACCTCAGGGTCTCGTCCCATCAGCTGTGGTTCCCTGTTAAGTGTTTGGGCTTCCAAACAGGACCTTCAGAATCCAGGGGTCCTGTTCATGGCTCTTGCACTCAATGTTCCTGACAACTCTACACATGATGCTCCTTGAAGGCACAATTGAATGAACGGTGTTCAATAATGCATCAGGGCCAGGTGCTGGTACCCTGTACCAAAGCGCACAGTACCCCCCTCCACCCGGATCACATGGACCTCCCTGCCATGAAATTTTTATCAGCCCACTCCTGGGAAACCACAGTTTGATCCAGATCATCTCGCACTTCCCTCATACTTAAGCAGATAGCAGCTGCTAGATGTTTTCTTCCAAGCCCAGAGGTCGAACTCCATTGGCGTTCCTAAACCCTTGTTTATTGTGAGGCAGGTAGTGAGATAAGTGACTAGCAAATTGCAAAGGGGAGCAGTTGTCTTGACTAAATTGGTCATGAGTCAGTCAGTCAGAGACATGAAACTATGGTTTTTACTTTGAGACACAAAATAATTTCAGCGTTTTGCCCCAAATGACAAGTCTCTTTTTGTGCGCTTTTACAGACAAAATGCCATGGTATGGGAGCAATTTTTTTAAAATATGTATTAATGTTTTAATATAAAAATTGCTGTGAGAGACAGATGTACTGTAGGTTCAGTTACTTATACTGATGTGTACTTATTTTGCAACTATCTTTTTCAGAACATTTCTAGGGGAAAAAAAGATGTGACTATTGAACAAACCATCCACTAACTGCCTTGTTTTCATGCATGTAAAATTAAATATGGCATTTTTCCTGACTTAGCTCTTTAACAGAGCTTGAATGAGTGTCATGGGTGCCATTCAAATGCAAGGCTTTGAAATGTATAGCGATATTCATTTAAATAGCTTTTGCTGAATAAATAATATGCCACGATTCTAACAAACTAACAAATTAGGGCCAATTTTTTTTTTGAGGCATTTTACTACTTTCTGTCTAGTTTCTGTAACAAAACCTAGACTTTCTGACCAATTATTCTGTATGTAGCCCTCTATGTTTTGTCATTCTTTTGTTACCTTATTTAGTTTTGCTCAGTCTTAACCCTTTATAGGGCACTCATTGTAATAATTGTAAATTCATAATTTCAACCCTTGAATGTTGTCGGAGGCTATAACAAGAATTTTAAGCTTTTGTGACTTTATAAAAATAATTACAATTTTATGATCTAAATCTAGGTCAATGGAATTACCATATATGGTTCCTCGCCAGTCTATGGTCATCTTTTCCCCCAAAAAGGGCATATATTTACAATGTTAAAAACACACATAAAATACAAATAAATACATAAAATGTACATACACTT
>JAUCMT010000054.1:6796424-6815221 GCA_032357475.1 Enteromius thamalakanensis | reverse complement strand
GGGGAAGCATATACAAAATAAACAAAATAGGGCCGAGCACAGAGCCCTGAGGAACACCACAGGTGACATTGTGTGTATAAATATATTATTTTTATTTAACTATAAAAAGAATAATAGCAACAACAACATAATTATTAAGAATCTACATCCTCATCAGTCAGACTTAAAAAGCTTTAAATACATAATAATAATGTTTATTTGGTATGTTTTAATGACCGTTTTTATCCCAAGTTTCTAATATATGATTGTTTTTTTTATTTATTTTTAAAATTGGCTTTAACAATTGTTGTCAACCAAGCTTCAAATAAAGTATAATTATTAAAATGAAAATTTTGTCATCACTCACTTACTATCAAGTTGTTCCAAACTACCTGCCACTGTTTGGTTACCAACATTTTTCAAAATATATGTATTTATTTATTGGTGTGTGTTCAACAGAGGAAAGAACAAGTTAATTCAACAAGTTAAAATAAACAATATAACATTTCTGCGAATATTATTATGAACACAATAAATTATTCTTCCATCAAGTAATAAAGTTTATTAGCCTAACTGTAGTCTGTTTACAGTTGTCAAGCAACATATGAATCAATCTTTATTCAATAAACGAATGTTTGCTGGATGTAAAATTTAACTGGTGTGTGTTCACAGGTGGGTGTATACTCATCCAATCACATTTTAGAGCATAATATCATCTTATGCCACCTTTATGTGTCTAGTCAGTTAGTGTTAGTGCTAGTTAGTTAGTGCTGTTCTGCTGATCAGGAAGTAAGAGTCCAGCTGCTGCGTGTTATTATCCGCTGCAAATGCAGAAGAGCGGGAAACACATCCACTCTGGCAGTCTCAAAGGTGCCAAAGGATCTCTTTCACTGAGTTTCAAGAGAAATAGCATGTCTCTCAGTCATCCATTACGTTCTCTTTCTGTATTCTCTGTTAAAAAAGTTTTATTGCTGTCATGGGAGTATGTATGCTTCTGGGCCCATTCATTCATTCCAAATTAATCTATAACACTTTGCAGGAATATAAGTCATCTCCACATCTACATCCCAAAAATGTCACAGGTATATGTTATACACACTTAAAAATATTGCTTCAATTCTTAACTGCAGCTTCTAGATTCTTATGAAAAGCTATTTTTAATGTATCCAGTAATTAAATTGCTATATGATCCTTAAGAGTCCGAGCATTAGTGGTTCAGATTAAAACACTATTTTTAAAAGCAGCAAAAAACAAACAAACATCAACTAGTGTCATGCATTAACCAAAATATAAAATCATAATTTTATTGGGGGAAAAAATAAAATAATAATAATAATTTATATATGTATACTTATGCTACACTTATTAATAATACATATTTTAGTGCTGATTAATCACATTTGAAATAAAAGTCTTTGTTTACATAATATTTGTATGTATGCTTTGTATATTTATTTTGTATATATACACACATGCATGTATATACTGTATTTCAGAAAATTGTGTTGTTTATATAGTAAATATATTTAAAGAAACATTTAAATTCATAAATATTTTCTAAATACATTCTGTATGTCTGTGCATCTATATATACACATAATAAATATACACAGAACAGACACACACACATATATATATATGTATATATATACTGTAAACTACACTTACTTTATTTGATCTAATTTTAAAGGTCCTTACTCGATCTCTCATTTTTGTTTAGTTTAAATGCTAAAATAACTAACTAAAAACTATAGACATATTTAAAAAAAATATATATAATAATAATAATAACAAAAATAATAACTTTTTTTTTAAAAATCAAATACACTAATTAAAAACTAAATTAATAATGATTAATACAGCATTTATTAGTCTTTGTTAATGTTCTTAATTTTAACATATTTTTAAAAATATATTAGTAAATGTGGACCTTCGAGAGAATTAGAAAATTAGATAAACAAATATTAAATATAAATATGGCTGTGCTGTAAAATTAATGAGATAATCCCAAGTATATTAAATATTCCAAAAAGGATGTCACTCTCTGATGTCGTTGCTTGACTATAGTAGTTTGGGTCAATCGTAACTGACATTTCATTAATAATCGGTTACTTGACATCTAACCAGAGGAGGCACAACAAGGCACGAGGGTAAAAGAAATAAATAAGTAAAAAAGTTAAAAGGCGCATATACCAAAACATCAAAATGAGAACTCATTTTTGTAAATGAAACCTATTTGTCGATAGAGCACATCAGTCTTGTGAAGCGGGGTAAATTAGAAGGCTTGCGTTTCCGTGGGGTTGTGCAGAATGCCAGTGGGTAGCGTTCACACAACATCCCTCTGTGCATACTATTTACCCCTGGATTGCTTCAGGCTAATGTCTCAATAATTTTCCCTTTTTTTTTTTTTTCGCAGGTCCTTCCCACAAAGGACTTGACTAATGATCCATGGACAAAATGAAGCATTCAAATTTATTCATTAATCATTCATCTCCAGCTCATTGAAAATGCTAAACTTCCACAAAATTAAGATTGAATATTGAAAAGTGATTGAGGGAGACAGCTCTCTGAGGAGACAGGAAAAGAGAGGATAAACAAGCGAGAAAGGAGGGGGAAAAAAATGACAAAGGACGCCGAGCAAGAGGCGGTGGGGACCAACCCCAGCCTGGTTAGGGTTACGCAGGTATACTATCCGCTAGTTAAGGTCAGAGGGGTTTAAGTAGGTGTAATTAGATCCAAGAATCTAGAGAAGCGTAGAATTTCTGTCAACACAGCCCCCTAATTATTCTCTTTTCCAATTAATGGTGACATAGATTAATTATCTGATGAGGCAAAGCCAATTGCAATCATTCACCCCGCTAAAATTAGATCATTCCTGACAGTAGCATGAAAGTCACCTGCTTCATTGTTATGGATTGGGCCGTGAGCGTCGGACAGGGGAGAGAGTGAAGCATGCTGGGGGTTTAAGTAAGTTGTCTGGCGCAGGTGAGCGTCCAATTACTCCGCTATCTGAACTGTAGGCGTCTTCCTGCTCCATCCGTCGGCATCTGCGACGGGTCTGTTTGCTTGCTGCGGGACATGGCTGCTAGTTGAGTCATCTGTCAGCGAGAGCAGGAACTCAGAGAGGCGCTGGATTGCGTTTGACAACTCCTCCTGTTTAAACAGGCAAGCAAAGGGAATCAATGAGTGCTGGCTAATTTGCTACAGAAACCTGTGGTGGTCCACATCCATAATAGCTGGTCAATGGCGTATGTTGTGTTAACTAAGCAGCTAGACTTTCTTGGTGGCACTAGTGCTAGTTTAGCATAATTCAATTCCATTCAAAAATATAAACCAGTGCTGTCAAACGATTTATCGCGATTAATTGCTTCTTTTGTTTACATAACGTGTGTGTACTGTGTATATTTATTGTGTATATATAAATATATATATATAAAAATACACACATGCATGTATATTACACATCCATGTATATAATTATATTTAATATAAATATAAACATGTAAACACATATTTTTTCAACATACTTTATACTGTACATATGTGAATTTATATATAAATTTGCTTAATAGCACTAATATACATGCATGTGTTTATATATATATATATATATATATGCAATAAATATACACAGTACACACATTTATTATTAAAAAAGATTTTTTTGGATGCGATTAAATGTGTTTAATTGTTTGATAGCACTGATATACCAACTATTTTGGGGAGCAGTATGATTTGGAATGCATTCAATTTATCAAAATTGACAGTAAAGATGTTTAGAATTAACCTGGGCCCGCCCATACTTCCTTTGACGCTACATTATTTCGCAAGCAAACTTAGTCTGGACAAGTTGCCGTTTTACAACATTTCAGATTCCCAAAAAAGGGGGAACCAATGAGAAACGAGCTCCCGCCCCCCCGGCACGACTGAGGCGGGTGTAACGCGATGACGCAGCAGTTCTGCGAACATACCAGCTTTTAAACAGGGCAAGTACCGAGCAGCAACAATCGTTCGACTCTGCTGTTGCAGATATTTTGAGAAATTTTAGTTTTCTAAAGACATTTTCCTACTGCTTTAATGAAGCTAGCAATTGGTTACGGTGTCTGCAAGTTCCGTCGCTACGCATACTGTACATCATCGGAATGAGTGGTCTGATTGGTTGTAGATTTGTCCAGTAGTATACAGAGGCATCTGATGGACGCAGGTTAAGTCCGCCTCCCAGAAGGCAGGTAGTAAGGTAGCTTGGCCAGACTAAACTCCTATGAGCTTTATAGTCGCGGAAGCCAGGCTAGTTTAGATTGGTACCAAAAATTTGTTCAAAAAATTTTGTTATTTTGAACTATTCATAAAAGAATGCAGCATAACTGTTTTCCACATTGCTAATAATGTTAAATGAAATGTTGAAATAATGTTTTTCGAGATCAGCATATTAGACAAAAACGTCAAAATTTGTCAATTTCATAATTAATTACAATCTAACAACACATTGAATTAAACTTATTTTAAAGCATAAAGACTGAGACGGCACAATAATGTTATATTTACATCTATATTTACAGTGTAAAAGGATTTCTGAACAATCATGTGACTGACGGCTGAAGTAACGACTGCTAAAAATTCATCTTTGCATCAACAGGAATGTATTCAAATACATAACGCTTTTATATTGTAAAAATATTTCATATTTTTTTTACTGTATTTTTGATCAAGTAACTGAATCCTTGGTGAGCAAAAGAGACTTCTTTTCAAAAACAAAAAATAATTATTTCCGACCCCAAACTTTTATAAAATAAAAAAACTAAACAACATAAAATATTTTACCTTACATTTTGTTCTGTCCAAGTACAAAGATAAATTTAAATGGTCGTAATTGGAGAAAGATGCTTTTTGTCCGTAAATCAGTTTTGGCAAAGTCAAACTTTCCTGAATCGTAACAGCGACGCTGACAATTGAGACACTTTTAGTTCGTAAGACATTAGACTGTTAAAGACAAAACAAAGGAAAGAGAAAGACGGTGTGTGCCACACTCCTGAACCGGGCGCATGGGTTCAGTGCATGCCTGTTTTAAAAAACCTCAGCAACCAGTTTTTCTATTAAACTGCCTTGCACTGTCAACCAGCTTGGGAACTGAGCTGGCCTAGCCATGCAGAAATTTTCTGACTAACAATTATATCAGAAACAAGATCTTGGATTACGGTCCCCCGAGAGCAGCGCAGTGGGCGTTCGCTCCAATTATTACTGGCCATTCACAACTCTCCACCCTGCTCTCTGTTGTTAGCAATTGTCAATTATGCTATCCCTGGTGTAAACTTGCATAACCCGGAACTGAGTGCCCAATCTTGCAGCGGCGTTTCGAGATGACAGGCTTGCACGCTTTCTCTATTTCGTTTTACTCTTCCCCCCATCTCTATACTTCAGTAGAGCTGCTTGGAAGCAGTCATTTGTTTCTCAGGAAGACACAGGGACAAATCAGTGCAACTAGTTTTTGCAGTCGCAACCTTCAGGTTCCTCGTGAATAGACGGGTGGACAACTTTTGCTTGTGGTATAAGAAAAAAATGTTTGGACAGAATTGCCAGGGATAGGAAGCCTTTGCACACACGGCAATAAAATATTTATGATGCTTTAAATGATTAAAAAGGTCACGAAATGGGAAAGTTACCCATTACAATAAAATCATACTGCAAGTTTCATGCCTCAAAACTAACTCCCCACTTTATATTTTTTGAGATAAGTGTTTTTGATATTTTACGTTAGGACATTCCTGTGTACCAAGGGATGTAGACAACCTTCTAAAAGATTTAACTATTAAAAATGTATAGTCAAAGTTTATTTTTAATGACATGCCTGCATCACTAAACGAGAATGTTGATCTCTTCTTACAAATAATTGTAACTTTTCACACACAAAAAAATCTAATGATTTGAATCTAACCTCAAGAAACACAAGACAAAGATCTGAAATGCATTTCATCTTTAAAGTAGAGTGAATTCAAGTAAATAAGGACCCTTTTTGAATGAGTGTGGGAAAATCCAGGATTAGTCATATCTTTTTACTCCAAATATATGGGGCAGTTATAATCTGAATTAAATTACATACTTAAAGGGTTAGTTCACCCCAAAATGACAATTCTGTCACCCATAAGACTTCCGTTCATCTTTGGGACACAAATTAAGATATTTTTGGTGATATCGGAGAGCCATCTGACCCAGCAACACAACTAAAATAATCCCAGATCCAGAAACACAGTAAAAACGTCTGTAAAACAGTCCATGTGACTTCAACTTCAGTTTTGCGACGCTAGGAGAAGTAGATCCGGCTGCAATGTTCTTCTACAAGACGCACACAGTCACAGTTACTAGAGCACCAAAAGTTACAGACCGCACCTTTAAGAACGGTGAATAATCTTCAAGATTCAAGATTCTTTATTTGTCACATGCATAGTTATACAGGTACAACACGCAGTGAAGTATATCCTGAACCGGTCCTACTTAGAGCAAATAACAAAGGAAACAAAAGAAATAGTCTAGCAAAAGATAGAAACAACAACAAAAAACAATGCAAATTAAAGTAAGAATGTAATGTAATAAAAAAAGAAATCCTAAAAAGAAAGTGCAAAGAGAAAGAAACTTCAGTGATTTGATGATGTAATAATTGTGTCCGTTTTCAACCATGCAAAATAAAGCACAATTATAGTTTGTGTTGTGATAGCCAGTGAGAGTTATTTTCTTCCATGAGCCACAGAGGACCTCTTGTCACAGGGCCCGGGACAACATTCCCGGATGTCCCCCTTGACAACAGACATGAATACATTAGTCAGTTGAAGTGTTATTGAAAGCTTGAAGACATGACTAGAAAACTTATATGACCAGGAAATAGCTGTCAGAGGCATTACCAAATAAGTTGTGTGTGATCCAAAAAGCAAATCCTCAATCAGAGATGGAGACATAAAGCAATTTAACTCACTTGTGCAACTGAAATATTTTCTAGATTTCTGCATTTTCTTATATAATATCATGAGGGGGCCCCTGACCTGTCTGTCTCGTCTTTACAACCCCCATGTCTACAAAATACAAAGACAACAGCAACATCTAGTTTGTTTTTTTCCATGCCTTTAACATCTAAGGTTAGCAACTACATGTCTCCCGTAGTTTTGGGTCATTTAGGAACGACGACGCTTTATTGCTATGCCTTGCCATACTCTGATTTTACTATACACAATGCTAGTCTGTTTCTGGGGGAGGAGATCAACGCAGAGCTGTGACAAAGTTTAGAGTAAGGCTGCTCCTTTTGTCCTTCACACTCGGAGGAGCTTGAAGAACTCCTCGTCTTCATGCTCCATTCACCAGCCTGACTTCCAGAGCTGGCCTCCCCTGACTGAGCCACAAACACACCGCCGCTCACCTCATTATAAGCACGCATAGCTCACCTTCCACTGAGACCAAATGCCTTTTGTGTTAGAGCATCCGAACACTGCGGTAACATTATTCCAGTATCCAAAATCATGTTAAATGCAATGCTAATTTCAATCATTATTTAAATATCATTTTAATAACCATTCATTTGTGTAAGCATTAGACAGAGTTTTTTCTTGTCTACATTATATCGATGTGCGCTACGCTGTGATCATTACATTTTTAAATGAGTCATGACATGGAGTTGTTGTAATTACTTGAATATGTTCCTTGAGGTTTACTTTTCAAGTTTTTTGCACAAAAAACACATAAATATCTGGAAAAGTGGAAAAGTGTTCTTGTCCCCTGAGTTACGTCTTCCGTCCCCTGAGTTACGTCTTCTCAAATATGTTCTTAAGTAATCTCCAAAATGGTGGAAGTCGTAACTCAGGGCAGAAGAATGGTTGAGTAAATTATGTTATTTTCGGGGTTATCTCTTAGTATTCTCGTAGAGTCGCAAACTGTGGTTGAGTTTTACCAATGTATTTACTATGTTTCTGGATCTGGGATCATTTCAGTTGTATTGCTGTCGATGGAGGGTCAGATTTCATCAAAAATATCTTCATTTTTTTTCCGAAGATGAACAAAGGTCTTACAGGTTTGGAACGACATGAGGGTGAGTATAATTAACGGAATAAATGTTTTATTTTTGGGTGAACTAACCCTTAAAGCTCCATCATTGTTTTTATCGTTCACCATCATCATCGTTCATTATTGTGCTTGGTGTGAATGGGCCTTAATGCTGGGATCCTTCTGATATCTGTACAAATATGCAAAAACCAAATGCATCAAACCAAACGTTACTTGTCCTACTGACGACAAACTCAAACATGTAAACTTTATCAGAAAGTGAATGTGCATCTGTATACAATATACAGACAAGATAGCTGCAGTGATTGCAACTTTCATTTGCGTTTGACGCCACGCTCGTATTCAATGTAATCAAGCGTCGAGCCGTTACGAGACTGAGCACTAGTGGGCGGGGCCTATGGTGAGAATGTGAGTATTCGTCAAGCGTTTATGCAAATGTTTCGATGCCATCTTGTATCTCAGAACCAAAACAAGCCATTTTTGGAGCTTGAAAAAATAAATGCTTTATTTATAATGAGGACGTTTTCAGAGATGACAATTGCAAGATGTTTAAATGGTACGAATGCTAAAAGATCAAGGCAAGACCCCTTTAAGACCTCATAAGAAAATGACTCATTTATATAGATTAATTATGTTTTGTGATAGTCCTGGTCAAACAATAAAATTTATCGAGTGGGATGGCTGATAAAATGGTGATATGTGATAAGAAATGAATAAGTATATATGCTAAAATACATTTTTAACACAATATTTACAGATTATTAGAAAATAAATGATCCAGCTCAAAGAAAGTTAATGCTTCTGTCTAAACCAAGCTTACGATAATCTCAAAATGGCCAAATATCTTCAGATATATAATTCTTAAACTTCATGTAAGTCCAAACTCATACGACTTTTTAAAAAAATGTTCGCACTACTCTTTATCCCATGCAATCAAAGTAGACAGTAACCATCTGCTGTCCACAAAAGCCATAAAAGCATCATAAACGTAGCCCATGTGCGCAGTATTTCATATCTGAAGTCATAGAATAGATTTTTATGAGTCGCAAGCTAAAATGTAAGTCATTGAAAGTGTATTTGACAGCCATGGTCATCATTCACAACACTATTCCAAACATCCCTTATTTGTTTCATGGAAAGGTTGAGTAAATAGTGACCAAATTGTAATTTTTACGTGAAATATTTCTTAAAGGTTAACCGCCTTAACCTCGACGAGCGTTAACCCGAGAGGGACCCATTGTAGTATTTAGTGCAATACTTACAAATAGTGTTGTGTGTGAGTGTGTGTGTGTGTGTGTGTTTGTGGGGGTACTAAAGAGCCCATACCTGGAGGGCTTTCATTTTCTGGTTGTTCTGGTTGGAGAGGGTCTGGAAGCGGGCCAGCTCTGCCTGGCTGTAGACGCTGCGGTGTTTGAAGTATTTTAGCATGGCTTTGTGCATCCTCTTCTGCAACAAAGAAAGCTGGGGAAGAAAGAAAGAAAGAGGGAGAGAGAGAGAGAGAGAGAGAGAAAGAGAGGGGGAATTGGTAAGGCAGGAGAGGAAATTAATGGCAGTGTTCAAGAAGAATGATGGAGGGGAATAGAGAAAGCAGTCAATAGCCCATTCTGCAGTACACGGGGCTGACAGGAATTTCACAGTCTCTTGCTCTCCCTGCCCACTCATGTGCACTGGGCGGAAACCAGTCACATCTGGCTGCCAGGATGGGGGGTTAATTTTCTCTAAATGCTTCAGCGGTTTTGTTCTAGCTCAGGCAAACTCGGTGACTGCAAAGCTGATGAGTAAAATATTTCGACTTCACTCACTTTAACTTTATACCAATCCCCTCCAGACATATTTTACACATACACAAAAAGTCATGAACCCCCTGCCGCAACGAGAAATTATTCTGGAAAAAAAGAAAAGAAAAAAAAATGAGAGAGTGTGTGTGTGTGTGAGAGAGAGAGAGATTAGAGAAGAAAGAAAGAAAGAAAGCATGCTGCTCTCTTTATTATTTGTGCAGTTTTCCAGAAAAAAAGGGGGTTTCAATTCGGAGGGATGTCGTCCCTTGTTTCGCCCCATCTCTTCTCTCTTCCTTTAAGCTTATCATTGCTTGGCAATGTGTTCTTCGGAGCATGAAAAAACTAAAGCGAATTAGCTCAGCCTTTAACTGAACGAGTACAAAAAATGTCCTTTATGGAGCTGTGTCAAAACCTGTACTATCCTATTATTGCTACAAGTAACAGTAGTTACAATATACAGTAGAAAGATATCGTCGGAAAAAACAGTGATGAGAGATACTATCCTCATCTGTGCTTTGTGTCGTCTGTACAGTATCTGTGCTCGACTTGGCATGTCCGGGATGTATACGAAGCTATTTCTGTTAGGCCTTCAGGGTTACCTTTTGTTTACAAGCACTAAAGTGATTCTGGAAGTTTAGGTAGGCCCATGGGTTGTACATTTTAGCACTGCAAGGGGGCGCTCTAGCTCTCCTATTCAGACTAAACTGGCAAATCCAACTAAACTGGCAAAATGCCACTGTATATGTCAACATGCATTATATATAAAAGGCATCTGTTGATGTTAAGGACACAATTGCTGTGTCCATTACACATGCAGCATACAATCAAATGCATATTTAAAAACCATATATCACTAGCAGATATTTTGACTTGTTTTATAGCATTAAATAAAAATTTAATTTAACTAGCACTTAAGTACATAATAATACACAATATAATGGTAATTATGAAGACAACTGTATTAGGTGTCACAGCATTGCACTCTATTCATTGACCTATAATTATTTCATAATTATATATAAGTGATGATCTTCTTGTTTTCAGTTGTGCATTTGTTTTTTAAATCTTACTGGGGCAATGAAATAAATTCTAATTCATATAAATTGCACACTGAACTAATCAGATTAAGCAAGTCGTCACTAAAATACAGCACGCCATCTGAATCTATTTCTCATGATAAATGTGGTGCCACAATTTCATACATATGGAGCAGGTGTTTTAATAGAGATCTGAAAAAACATACATTCTATTGAAACTATTCATAACAGACACCTATACATACTCGGCACGGCATGGAAAACCTTTTAAAAATGGTAAGCCGCCATAAGAATCCATATTAAATTGAGCACAGCTCGGCCTATGCATCTTTACAGATACGTATGGAACTTTAAGAAGAGCTTGTCGTAAGAGATGCGACTACATCCGCTCTGAAGGAGAGAAAGCCGTACCAGACTGAAAATAAACAACAAACTGTAAAAAGGCTGAATACTGAGTAAAAGAAAATCAGGCTTTGATCATGAGCGTGGAGAATCCCGTCCACAGGATTTGCCTTTTGCATGCATTTCTCACTTGATAACATTCATGTAGTTAGATGAGGAGTTGTACGAGTATTAGTCTTTTGGGGAACAAACAATGTGTCTTGCTCTTCAGTAGAGTTTTACCATCAGTGCTAGAATAACAAATCATATTAAAATGATCTACAGCTCAAAGAAATGCTATATACTTAAAGTGACAGATTATGTCTAGATCAGGATAACTAGTAATAATCTTAAGCAACAATGGTACTATTACAATAACGACCTCTGGACTAATGTCACAAAGACACAAAGCTGAAGTGTGCAATTTTCTCTTTTCTGACAGGAGTAAGTAAGCCATTTGTACATTGATTGTTACAAAAAATCTCAAATGAGGGTTTTGAACAAATCATTCCAATGAATTAAACCAGTTTTGTTTTGAGACTGAACGAGACTCCTTTAATAAACCGAACGAACAAGGAATCACATTCATAAAGGAACTGAACGAATCTCAAATGATGCAAGGACGTCGTTGAAACTCTGACTTAATTTTGGCTAATTTGGGGTTAAAAAAAAAAAAGCTTAATTTCTTAAACAAATAATAAAAATTATAGATCTGCTTTATAGTCACTAGTGGGGAAAATTGCTAAATCTCTTAGTAGATTTGTCAAAAGTTTTGTAATCATGTTTTCACTCTGTGTTGTTTAATGAATCAGTAAATGATTCACAGAGTCATTCCTAAGACAAAACAACATTAATTTTACAGGAACCTACGGAATAATAATGTAACCTACAAATAAAAAAAAAAACTTACTACATACAGAGATTAATAAAAAATCACTACTCAATCAAAAAAACAAAAACAAAAATGATTAGGTTGGATCTGAATTGTATAAAATTAAATATAAATATAATGTCCATGCAAATGGAAATATTAATATTTTCAAAAAGCATTTTTTTATATTGCTTAGAATCAGCATCGATCTATTTTTTAAAGCATTAAGTTAAACTACGGCAAGCTGTGGAACAAGCAATATTCAAGCAAAATACTCTAACTGAATATTGCTTAATAGACAATAGCCAGGTTTATTATATATTTAGCATGGGTTGAATTTATTAATGCTAAATTTATAACAAACCTGGGTATTGTGTATTTAAACCACACTACCTTTATTAGTATTATTACTGAAATCTTACCGGTTCCATTTATGTATGACTGACAAACATGCATTGTTTAAACTAACAGTTATCGTTAAAACTGTGCAATCCAAAAGGATGGAAATTTTATATGCAATTCAAATAATTCCTTGTCCATCCTAGTCCTCGTGCGTTGCAACTAAACTATGTTCCAACAATGGCAAATGATGGATACCTGTTCGAACACAGACATTATTTTTACAGCTTTTTACATGCAATAGACATTACACTTTCCAGCTTTAAGCCACGTTCACACGATAACTATACAGATAACAAGATTAACGTTCAACCAGTGAGGATATTGTCTGTGCACATGCATCTGCCACTTTAAATTCTCGAGCTTGTGTGAACAGGATGGATTCTGATTGGCGGTCAGTGTTTCTTTTGTTAATTAGATGGAAAAAAAATAGTTCTGAAAATGATTCCATGGTTATCGTTTTTCTGTGCCTTTAACGTTATAGTTGTGTTATGGATGCTGCTATTCTTTAAAGGGTTAGTTCACCCCAAAAGGAACATTTTGTCATTAATTACTCACCCTCACGTCGTTCCAAACCCAGAACACAAATTAATATATTTTTGATGATATCAGAAAGCCATCTGACCCTCCATAGACAGCAACACAAATGAAATGATCCAGATACAGAAACATAGCAAAAACATGATTAAAACAGTCCATGTGACATCACAAGATCAACTTCAGTTTTGTGGTGCTAAGAGAATACTTTTTTTGCGCAAATAATAACAGTTGCGTTCTGTTAATTTGCGTTCCGAAGATAATCGAAGGTCTTATGGGTTTGGAACAAGGTTATAATAGTTTGGGATTTTCCATTAGTTTTAGTTTTTTTTTTCGTTTGGACTTTTTGTTTTCAAATTTAGTTAGTTTTAATTAGTTTTTAGAGGCAAATTTGATCGTTTTTATTAGTTTTCATATTTTAAAATTGCTTTATTTTTGTTTAGTTTTTTTTACTTATTATTACCTTTTCTTTTGTAAATTAGGATATTTGTCAGGTGCATGAATCAAAATTAGTAAAAAGTATTGTATAATAAAAACTATAACATAACTGTTTTCACTGATGTATTTAATGGTTTCTGTTGCCAGAAAAACGGAATAAATATGAAATAGTGACTGAAATGCACCCCATTATTAGACTAGCTGACGTTAATCTGGATTAAAATCCTGATTTATAATCAAGCCGTTGTCTGATGAAGATATCTGCATGTAAAATCGAGTTAGAAGCAACATAAAATCTATTTTAACCAAAAGCTCTGCTCCTCCCGTGAAAACAAAATCTTGCGCTCACGCGGCACTATTGGAGACTCGCTGAGGTTTGTCCAAGAAGTCGCTAGATTTGTCGTTTTTTTTTGAAGATTTGAATCAAAGAACTGGCTTTACTGAAGAGATGCGCATAATATATCGTCCGATATATCGCCCAGCCCTAGGACTCATAATCAAAGAAATCCCAAATAGGACTGGCGCTTTCGTCCGACTTTCGTTGCAGCCATCACGTTAGCCGGCGGCGTCGCGGACAGACTGTGGACACGTGACGTCACAGACTACGTGGTGCCATATGGGTCAAACACAGGTCTTAAAACTGGCAGCGAGAAGTAAATTGATTTTAATTAAACCCAAAAGGCTTATTACAAAGACGAAAACGAAGGACGTTTTTGCTAGTTTTGTTAGTTTTGTTAGTTTTCGTTTTTTTAAAACTCTCGTTATTTTTATTTCTGTTAACGAAAATGCTTTTTCAATTCTTGTTTCTTCTTTCGTTTTCGTTAACAATAAAAACTTTGGTTTGGAACGAGTTTGGAGTAATTAATGACAGAATTTTAATTTTGGGGTAAACTAACCCTTTAATATTAAGAACGATTTTTAGTACTATATTTTTATCGTGCTTGGTTTGACGAATGCAGTCTGCACTCCATAGGTACACACTGCACTTGCACGCTGCAGCATTGATGAATACCAGCAAAACCACCCATCCTTTAGTGATGGACGTACATGTCATATTAGCCTTTTCCCAAACGTTCCTGAGACATTGGTTCTTGAGAGCGTTTGCATCTGCTATGTGCCTGTTTCCACTCGCTGCCATGTGAGATGGAATAAACACACATACACACCAGAGCCACGCTGTCATGAAGCTTATCTCATCGTGATTAGATTACTGCAGTGGCCTCCTAGCTGACTGCCCAACTAAAACCAACCACCTATGACAGGCTGCGTCGAGCACGCGAGCGTACGCTAGTCCGCGCAGACCTCTCTCTCATCACTATTTTGCATGCCTGCTGTCTATCTCTGATGGCAAAGATAGACAACCACATCATACACACATGGAGAAAATAGCCTTGATGTATACACACATACGGAGGGAGCCGTAGAGGAGGAAATGTGTTTGTGGTAATGAGAGTTTTACCTGCTTGTGATCTTGGATGTAGGCCTCGGCTTTGTTTCTTTTGTCAAACGCATAAACGGCTTCCTGTCTGGCAATCATCAGAGCTTTCTGCAGCTCGCAATACTCCTGCGCTAACTCCAGATTGACTTTTAGGGCTTCCTGTAGATTAACCTGGAACAGATTTGCACAGGATGCTCTGCATCAGCTTCTGAGAGACAAAGATAGCATTAAGAAGTAGTAGGACAAAGAATAACCTGTATTTAAAGAAATAGATGGCTTTCATATGATTTCAAGACGTACTTTTCCATGCAATTACAACGAATCAGGACCGAGGCTTCACAAAAGCTGATTAAATGCACTGTATTTCAACTGTTCTGAAGTCACACGACAGCTTTTTGTGCGAGGAACAGACCAAAATTTAAGTTATTCACTGATAATCTTGCCCTCCAGTGGGCTGTTAACCTCTGTCACCGGATCATTGAGTCAGCGAGTTGAACTTGAGAACTGGATTAGTCCGATTCATGAACAAATCATTCAGTTTTGTGAACCGGATCAACTGATTCATTAAAAGCATCCGATTCAAAAGAATGATTAGATCATGACTAGACATCGCAACTTCCGTCATGAACTCGCATGAATGTAGCAAAGACGCTTATATTTAGGTTTATTCACTACTTTTTATGATAAACTTAAATAAAATAAAAAATGTTTTGAAAGTTGTTTCTTTAAATGTGATTAACTGATTGATTAACAATATTGCAAAAATGGCAATGAAATTACAGTAGTCTGGTGAAAGACAGCATTTGAATTAAGTTTTATTTTTAGCTTTCATTTATTTTAAAATGTATTATAATTTTAGCAATTTGGATGTGTATTTATTTTTAAATATTACTAATTAATTAAAATGATTTTAATTTCAGTTTCTATTTATTTTTAAGTAATTTTTGAGCTTTAAATTAACGCTCCTCAAACATTTAATTTATTTATTTAATTTTTTTTTTTTACATTTATATTGGATAAAAATATATTTTTTTATACAAATTATCTTATTTTAGCTTTATTCCATTTATAAAAAATATTTTAAATAGTTTTGGTTCCTGCAGAACATATTTTGTGCATGCATTGCAGTAACTTCTAAGCATTTTTAGTGTCCTCACATATTTGTAATACACTGTGATTATATTCTACATCGTTTGGATGTTTCTTTGCATTTTGCATGTTTTAAGCTAAAATGAATCCTCTTCGAATGCAGTAACTCTAGTAATCATACAGCACTTGAGGTAGTATGTAAACAAATTACGATAAATAAGTGTCTGATTTGCTTGTCTCCACAATCTCCACAACCCTGTGTCAGCACGAGGAGAGAGAGCTATGGAAAGAAAGATGGAGAGAGAAAGAGAAGAACATTTTCTGCTCTACCTGAGAATAAGGAATAATGAAGTGTGTCTGGGCAGTAAAACGACCCGGCGCTAAACTGATGAGTTTAACCCAGCAACGAGAGTGGCAGTAAACATGACAAATGCCGGCTATTGATTTAAAGCTTAATTACTGCATGCAGTGCTGACAAAACCCGTCTGATGCACCTCTGAAATGTAAATGGGACAAATTACACTTCATTGGCCATAAGAAACTGATGGTGTCTGCACTTTGCATCCTACTGCTTTTCTACTCACTGAGCATCTGACTTCATCAAGTAAACAAGCTACATGAGAATATGATGAGGGGAGAGTAAAAAAACCCCAATTCAGCTTGTGAGGAAGTCACAGCGGAGTGTGTCCATAAGTTCAAGTTACATTTAACGCTTCTCGACTGATCGTGTAAGAAAATGCACAACTGTTTAAAAGGGAACAAATGTTATGAGGTTATAATGCGTGTTGTACTGTACGCCAACGTTAAAAAAACCTGTTTACTTGCTGAGAACAATTAATCTGTGCTTGTTTTAAAAAGGACAACATTCTCAGGATATAATAATTTGTTGCTTTACACTGCACTTTTTTCACTCATAAGTACTTTACACTATGGAAGTAAAATGGGTTGTAAACACATGTGTAAGTGTGATTTGACATTGACCTTAATGGAGTGAGCGATGCAAAGGGCATGGCATTGATTCTCAAAGAATACACAAGGATCAAACAGATGCTATGAATAAAAGCATCTGCCAAGCACAGACAGATGGGAATAATGGAGATACATTTATTTATTTGAGAGTTTATTAATTATTATTACTATTATATTAATAGTTTATTATTAAATAAATTCTAAAATAATAATGTGTGTGCGCAAAGTGCAAATTCATTTTATTTTTCTTAATCTACCAGCAATTTGTACTTTTTTAAAAAAATCAATATATTTATTTTATTTTTTGTACTTTTCTTATTTTATGAAAATAATTGTTTTTATATATATATTTTTGCATAAACCTTACAAATTTTTTCTTCTATGCAAGTCTGTTTCTAGTTTATGAAGTCTTCATTTTTACAAAAAGAAATAAAACTTAATAATAAATAAATAAATAAATAATAATAATAATAATAATAATAATAAAACAGGTACTTATGAGAGAAATGTTGAAGTATTAGTAAGTTTCATAATATTAGAACATTGCAATTAAAAAAAAATAAATAAATAACTATTAGATATGACGTTGCAAGTTATCTTTAAGACATGAAGCCATAATTATGGTTTGATTTTTAATGTTCACTTCCATATAATCATGCCTTTAATGAACAAATCAAAGAAAGAAAAAAAAACCTTTTTCTAATAAGCGTGTCCCTCACATCTAAAACACATGACACTGCGGTCGTCATCCGGTGTTGTGCGTCACTATCCATATTTCCTGTGTTCATTAACATCTCATGACTGTGACGTCCCAACGATGCGCCTCAGGTCAATCGAAGCCACTCTGACACAGTCTCTCTTTGTTGGAAATGTTAAAGTCGAATCATTTCTGTTGGGCGATGAATCTTTGTGCTGCTTTATTGTTTCCTGTGAGAAGTCTAAAGAGACTCTCTGCTCTGCTGCCCTGCAGCAAGTTAATGGCAGACTGGCTCTATGAGGGAGGACTTTTAATTCGGCTCCTGTCTCGCACCAACAACTTGTTTGGAGTTTGCTGCTTCTGCGCGCATGGCGGATTAAGCCCCATTGCCTTTTCTTGTTTTGAACTAATGCATTCTTGATCACCGTTTAATGAAACTATATACCACATGGCGATTTCACATTAGATAAGCCATGTGAGACTTTCATCAGGCGCCGGGCTCTGACTGAGGCCATAATCCCGAAACTCAACTCCCCCAATAAATAGCTTTTCCCTCCGAAAATGAAGTGATAATACGTGGGTTTCATGCAAAACATAACTTATTATCTCTGATAGAAAATTATAAGAGCTTTCATCAAATTGTTAAGGGAAATGTTAGCAGAGGTGTGATACCGAGTGGGATATTCTGGAGCAAAGGTGCAATGTGATTTGCTGTACTTGAAACATTAGGGATTTAAATTGTGGATATCAGAAGAAGCACAAACAGACAATATTAATGGTGTTTAAAAAAATAAAAAAACTTCAGGAATGAAATTGAGGAAATACCATAGGATATATCAATCAATATCTATCTATCTAAGGGTCAGTCCACGAAATTTTAAAATAAATTAAAGTTTAATACATATTTTTTAAAAATATTTCCATGAAATTAAGACACCTTAACATGACAATAAATTGTATTGTGCCATCTCAGTCTATGTTATTTATTATTTTATGACTATATTTTTCTACCTCATGTTTTGGCATTTTTGTCAACCCTGTTATCGGCACAAGCGTTAATATATACCAGGGTTCCTCAAATCTTACCCTGGAGGTCCGATCCACTGCAGAGTTTGGATCTAACCCTAATCAAACACACCTG
>JAUCMT010000054.1:6765837-6780411 GCA_032357475.1 Enteromius thamalakanensis | reverse complement strand
TGCTTATTTATGCTCACTTTTTTGATCAGTACATTTTCATCATGTAGGTTTATTTTTTTAAAGTCACTTTCTGCATAGTGCATACTTTAAAATCTTTACTTTAATTTGCATGCAATGTTACATTGACTTTTTGTGCATGTTGTCACAATAGGAAATAACCCGCTGTTTATCAACACTGAATTAATAAGAATACCTTTGAAATGACATTAAGAAACTTTTCAGAACAATGTAACATAAAACACATTTGACAGTATACTCCGATATAACTGTTATGACTTTTAATTTTATCTAAAATAAATTTGGGACTTCTGCTTTTGCATTTAATAAATCATTTGGGTGTTACTGTGTTTAACAGCAAAATATGATGATACTGGAATTTTAATTGGAGGAGTTTCTGGCCAAAAAAATCTGCATGAGAAAAACAACAGTTAACTCATTTGACTCAAAACCTTGTCATTAGTGAAATTATTCATCAGTCTTAATAAAATATTTCCTTTTGACAACCTGCTTATAAAATCTTACCTATTATTTTAAGCGTGCAGAGAGAAATTGTGTTGAGATGCTTATGAGCAAGTTATTATGCTTATTTTATATTTGCCTACCTTTCATCCATATTTGATGTCATGTCATTAAATTCATACAACACATTAGTTGCCCATATAAACTCATTAAAGTATTTCCAGTTGAATTTGCATGCTTATTGCAGATCTCTCTGGGTGCTTCTACAGAGATTCTCATTTCCACTTTCCCTTCATGAAGCTGGAAGAGTCACAAGCTCATTGCCCTCACTGAATGTGTAATTAAGCACAAGTAAAGGTATGATGATGGTTTCCCATTTGGGCAGAGGAGGGAAAGGCTGTGGGCTGTAAATTTTTGCTTACTCGTGCCACTGAGTCTGCACTGGACATGGACATTAAAGAAAATCGATGGCATTTTCGAAAGTCTTTTGTTCTTATTAATGCAGAGTGAATCTTTAGGCTGTTACTCTTTTTGATTAGTCTCCTTGTTTTTACTAATTATCTAGCTTCATTAAATGGAATGGTCTAAAAATGTGCCAATGGAAACAATTATAAGGTTTCATGGGATGCAAGATTTAAGGTGGGTGTAATTTGAACAACAACGAATCTTTGAATATATAAACTTTTTCATTGTTTTTATTCTTACAGTTAACAAATTAAAAACATGTACTTGTCAGTTTAACATTCACTTGACACTCAAAAAATGAAGGTAAAAGATGAGTATATTTTTCATTGTTATTCCAAAATAGCTAAATCATAAACATGACAATGTTAGCAAGTTTAACCGTGTTGTAAAGTTTTTCTTATAAAACTTTGCGAAACAAAAATGTTGATTGAAGTATTCTCCACATATGGAAAATAGGATAAGAACTAATGAACTGGTCTCAGAGCACCCTTAAATTCTCTTTATTGGGAACGTCAGTTTAGAAAGTCAAAGGTTTTTGTTTATCATAGTTATGAGGATGCTCCCAGTGTCAGGGCAGAATCTCAAAGTGATTGAACAGCCCAATTAGATTTGACTGCTTCTCAGTGCGGCTCTTGCCTTTGGGATCCAGTCACCACAACAATCACATCCATCACAGACCTCAGACAACCTCCAGACTAGGCATTACCTGAAGATATTCTGATAAGGTCAGCCATTTGTTTGCATGTGTGTGTGATTGAATGGCAAAATCTTAAATGTCCCATTTTTTGTGTATGTCTAATGCCTTTGTAATTGATTGTTAATGGAATACTGTTTACACACAGAAATTAATCACAAATAATACACTGAGGAAAAAAAGTATTACTGGTTTTAATGATTTGACTAATACAAATTCAGTCACAAGAAAAACATAATTCCATTTTTATTCACGTGTTTGCAAACAAACTTATAAAATTTTAGTTGACTATAATGGACTGGCAGAAATTCATTATCGAACATCACATTCAAAATTTATTCCCCCATTAAAATCAATACAACATAGAGTACCAATCAGAATTTCCTTAATTTAGGAAATATTAACAAGACAGATCAACACCAACACACAATACTATACAAATTCACTATTAACGGCAATACTAAAATATTTCTTACACCACAAGTTAACATTTGTGGGATGTAGATTAGATTGTTTTTTTCAACATCAATTCAGATGAGTTTTGAATTGGTTTATGTGATTTTTGACACTATGAGCATGGAGGCACATTCTAAAGGCATGTAAACTTGAATCTGATTACTACTGATCTAAAACAATGTAAAGTCAGTTTAGCGTCATAAAAATAAGTTACAGTGTCGCTTTACTCCAGGCTTGCACAGGAAAGGTATTGATTTGAAGGCAACAACAATAAAATTACAATAAAAAGTCATAGCGATGATGGTGCAGTTTGTTTGATGTGCCACGTGGCTTTCTTACCCCAGAGAGCCATCAAGCAAACATTTTAACCTTCTTACTGTGTTGGTCTTGTTTTCTTTACAGCCTCAGCAAGTGGTCTCTAATACCATTCACTTTCTCATTTTTTTTCTTTTTATGTTGCATGTCGTACCCTTATAGTCCTGACCATCATATCCACTCATTTTCCTTTCAGTATACTTCAACACGCTGGTCTACAATTCCACTCAAGTGCTCAGCTTCCTCCCTGCTGTGAATATCAACTATGTCCTCTGTAGTACACTCGTGATTGTTAGTGAGGGTGGATTTCAACAAGATGGCACCAAAACGTGGTCCATATATATATATATATATATATAAAAAAAAAAAATCCAGTCATATTAGGAGCCTAACAAAAACTTTATTTTAAATTGATCTGGTCAAATCATGGGGCGGCCATGCTGCAACAACCAGATGAATATTACTTTATCTTGAGAGCTGCGTTCTTTAAAAAATGCTGGGTGAAATACAACCCAGTGCTGGTTAAAATATGGACAAACTCAGAGACTGTTTTGACCTAGCGGTTGGGTTACTGCCAAGTAGTTTGGGTTAAAAACGGGTGCTAAATTTGTTAAATTAATTGTGACCAGCCAGTGCCTTCAGTAATTAATCGCTACATGCAAAATATATCCACACCACTAAGTGTCAAGTGGACTGCAAGTCCAGGACACAGTTATAGGAACATTAAACAAACAATCTCTGTTTTTATTGTCATTTACATGAACTGGAGAGCTTCCTTATCTTACTCCTCCTCACCTCTAAGGCACAAGAAAAAAGCAGCACTTTCGTATTTCCCCTTTTCTTTGGCTTTCTTCAGTATTATCACATTCCATTATCTATTATGTTATTATCATTGTCACAGACCCATTCACAGTACAATCATCTCTCTTTAAGTGGTTCCCTTTTAACTTGTGTTTGATATAAAGCTCATCAAGAGGCAGTCATGGCCTTGATAGAGAATCTGACCTAGAGAACAGATAGAGAATCTGACCTAGGTCCCAGGTCCAGCAGGGATTGTAAGTGGAGGGAGTGAATAACCAGTGCTCTTTCCGCCTTCAATACCACAGCTGAGGTGAGACCCTTGAGCAAGGCACCATTCCCCCAACTTGGGAAACCAAACCTGGCCACAGGTCATGTCCTCTCTTTATCTCCATATGGTCCACAAGTCTTTAAACAAATGTAATTTTATAAGATATATGTTTATAAAAATATATAAGGTATATATGTATAAGAGATAAACTGAACCTTAATGTTGTTTTTCCGCTTTCCTTCAGCCACAAATATTCTCAAGCAAGGCTCATTGGAATACCATTTATGCAAAACTATAACCTTTTGTGGCATGTTCAAAGTGAAATGTCCACTGAAAAATGCTAATGCCCCCATTCAGTTTGGGAGGCAATGCAAACTTTTTGGTGAGTGGTGCTAAAGGTTAATGCTGTATTACATTTTGGAAAACATTTACCATCTATAGTGTTTTATTATATACCTATTTTATGTTTTTTTTTACTCTGTTGACCCCCCAAAAAATGTATTGTAGAGGCACATTTTTTTTAGAAGGAGAGAATCAATTCTTTTTACTGATCCTGCATTCTTCTCCAGTTTGCACACGAGTGCTGCCTTTTTGCACATAGGCTGTTGCTAAGGCGACAGAATGGTGACAATGTCTCTGTGTGTTGTGAGCAAAAGTCACTTCTTAGACAATGCAGCAGCCTCCGCATTGAAAGCCCCTGTTGAGTGGCAGTGAATGCAATAAAAATCAAAATGGTGTAAGTCCTTGTGTTCGCAGTTATTCCAGTTTTGGTAAATTACATGAACTGGAAATAAAGACTCTGTGTACACAACAGTTCCCTGTTCCCTTCATAATATTTGTTTCTTTTCTCACTCTTTTAGCTGCACAACATGGATAACATTTTACACTTTCAATGAGAAACAATAAACATCTGGATATACATGAACTTTTTTCTATTTACACTGTTTCAGCACAATGTTCTTTGTATTTTGTGCTACATTTACTCTTATAAACACTGTATGCACCTCTGCAGCCAGCTCTGCAATGTTTAAATGTTCCAATGCGGTGATCCAGTAGCATGGATATTATGAATTCTTGCAATAATACCTCAATATGAAAACTTTCTTCTTTCCTTGGCTGAGTGAAATAGAGGAATGGACTGGCAGAATCCTGACAGCATTCAGTAAATGGTTTCTTTGATGACATTGGTGGAGAAGGTCTGGTTGCTGCAGATGCTGATAGAGTGTCTGGTGAGAGCGCGCCTCTGTTTCTTATGGCGGCATGGCAGGATCAGGTAGCGAAGCGTGGAAAAAAAAATTTGCCTGTAATTGGCTGAGACGAGATTGTAGAGGATGGGGTTGATGGCCGAGCTGACATAAAAGAGCACATTGGTGACCATATAGAAGTAGTGGTAGAAATCAAAGAGAGCACTGAGGAAAAGAAAGAAATAATCAGTTTGTTGGTGAGGCATGCACATTAAATAATTTTGATTTTTGTCTGTCAACTATGTAGTTTATAGAGTCATTTTACATCATCTTCTATGGGTATAATCAAACATGATGATTATGATGGTCTTTATTGAGAACAGACACATACTTGTCTACAGTGGGTACAGAAAGTATTCAGGCCCCCTTAAATGTTTCACTCTTTGTTATTTTGCAACCATTTGCTAAAATCATTTGTTAATTTTTTTTCCCTCATTAATGTACACACAGCACCTCATATTGACAGAAAAGCACACAATTTTTGACATTTTTACAGATTAAAAAAAATCAAAGAAAACTGAAATAATACATGGTCCTAAGTATTTAGACCTTTTGCTCAGTATTTAGTAGAAGCACCCTTTTGATCAAATACAGCCATGAGTCTTTTTGGGAAAGATGCAAGTTTTCACACCTGGATTTGGGGATCCTCTGCCATTATCCTTACAGGTCCTCTCCAGCTCTGTCAGGTTGGATTGTAAACAATGGTGGGCAGCCATTTTTAGGTCTCTCCAGAAATGCTCAATTGGGTTTACGTAAGGGCTCTGGCTGGGCCATTCAAGAACAGTCACAGACTTGTTGTGAAGAAACTCCTTTGATATTTTAGCTGTGTACTTAGGGTCATTGTCTTGTTGGAAGGTAAACCTTTGGCCTGAGCACTCTGGAGAAGGTTTTCGTCCAGGATATCCCTGTGCTTGGCCGCATACATCTTTCCCTCGATTGCAGCCAGTCATCCTGTCCCTGCAGCTGAAAAACACCCCCACAGCATGATGCTGCCACAACCATGCTTCACTGTTGGGACTGTGTTGAACAGGTGATAAGCAGTGCCTGGTTTTCTCCACACATACCGCTCAGAATTAAGGCCAAAAAGTTCTATTTTGGTCTCATCTGACCAAAGAATCTTATTTCTCACCATCTTGGAGTCCTTCAGGTGTTTTTTTAGCAAACTCCATGCAGGCTTTCATGTTTCTTGCACTGAGGAGAGGCTTCCGTCGGGCCACTCTGCCATAAAGCCTGACTGGTTGAGGGCTGCGGTGATGGTTGATTTTCTACGACTTTCTCCCATCTCCCAACTGCATCTTGGCTGAGCTCAGCCAAAATGGTGTAGAACCATCTCAAGGATGATCAGAAGAAATGGACAACACCTGAGTTAAATATGTCACAGCAAACGGTCTGAGTACTTAGGACCATATGATATTTCAGTTTTTCTTTTTTAATAAACCTGCAAAAATGTTGTGTCTTTCTGTCAATATAGAGTGCTGTGTTTATGTTAACGAGGGAAAAAAAACTGGCTAATGGCTGCAATATAACAAAGAGTGAAAAATTGAAGGGGGTCTGAATACTTTCTGTACCCACTGTATGTTGTGCATGATTCATTTAAAATTATACATAGGTTCAGTATGCTGCTCAGCTCTCAAAGAAATCAAAGTGTTCAGCTTTACTTCTCTCTCCATAATTGCACTACATATTGCAGATAAATAGCTTTTATTAAGCCATAAGCACTTTCTCCTAATGGCTATAGATGACTCATGGTTAGTTCATGTGTATATTATCTTTTACCTAAAACATGCTTTTTGTCTGTGCCTCAGTTTCCCTACAACATTCAGAAATCCATATATTTTATATAATTTACATATATTTAAAGAAATTAATACATTTATTCAGCAAGGATGCATAACTTCAGTTTTTTTCCAACAATCATTTTAGACCTTAATAATATATAACTACATTTTTTTTATTTTATTTTGATCAACAGTTACTTTCTTTTCTCTTTTAACTCAATGTTGTAGTATACACACATAAAATGTAATGTATATGCCAATGTAAATTGAAATCTGCTTGCTTGTGATGAATTTGATGTGCTGCATGTAATTATTTTGAAAGTGTTGTGCCGAAAGAGAGTGATTTTTTTTTTTTTTTTTTTCTGTTTTTTTTCAGGAGTGGCTGAGAGAAAAAAGGAAGATGATTTTGCACAGTGATTTGATGTGTGTGAGTAATATAAATGCGAAATACTTCAAATGAATGTTGCGTTTGACCTGCCCCGATGCAATCTCACATACAATCTTATATCCCTTGGGATGTCTCGTCATCGCACACAAAAAAGGAAATTGGGTTCTGACTACATTGGGCAGACGTCATATTCATTATCTATTATCCCTGTGATATTTGATCAAATCAGTATTATAATATGTAGCATATCCACCAAAGACAAAAACACTAGGAATCTCTATCAGCTCACAATCCTTAAAACAAGCTATTCTTCTTAGAGAGTGCTCATTGTAGCAGCCTGGGGCCTTGTAAACAAGACTGTCAACATTCCCTTTGGGGATGATAAAAATCAGTACGCCAGCCAATTAAATTAGGGCTAGATGTTTTCAAAAAGCTTTTACAATTTTTGTGTGCAACATACATCAGGCATTTTATACCCGGGCTGTGGCCATGTCATCTAAGCCTGAACGTAATATCTGCCCATTCATCTGCTAATAAAAAGCACAACCTATATTTCTGAAACCCAGCAGAGGACAAAACACACACACACACACACACATAAGACAGCCTTTGGCAGACAAATGGATCAAATCATCAGCAAAATGAATTTAGCTCAGATGACTTCTGAGAGGTCAGCCTTTAGCTCTCCATATATCCATTCTACACTTGTGTTTTATTTAAAATGTAATATGCCTTTTATCATAATTTCAGTCTTAACAAGACACTTCTTGAAAGTATATAAAATCTGAAGACTATTCTTTCAGCTTGAAGATCTTTAAATTATAAACACTGATGATGAGCCCTGCATGTCAAATAACAACATTTAGCCTGGGAAGAATCACAAATCTGACAGCGAGGTCTCTCCCTTTGCTGTGATTTTGTTGAATGATGAATGAATTCGGTTGCTGTACATGAGGTTGATAAGATTATACAGCAACCAGAGTGATTATGTAGCAGTTTGGTTTGTCATTTTAAAATTTGTGCATGCAAGCCTCATTCACTCACTCAATCTTCTCTACTTTTCTTATAAATGAAAATACCTTTTTATCTAAATGGTTCCACAAAGAACCTTTGAAGAACCATTGTTTAATAACAGGTTCTTTGTGGCAAAAGGTTTTTCAGTTTATAAAAATGTAAGATAGATGGTTCTTTAAAGAACCTTTGACTGAATGGTTCTTTGTGGAACAAAAAAAAAGTTCTTCTATGGCATCACTGATTGTTCGTAACATTCACATTTAGTATTTTGACGTAACAAATCTCATACCTACCATTTCATTGTGGACAAGCATTACTATTGTTACTGTTCATATTTAAGGTAAGTATTTAAACAAGCACCCAGCCAGTATTCAATTTTGCCCGATAAGTGACCTTAAATATTTGATAACTAAGTTGTGTGGCTTGCTAAGCTAAATGGTGTTACTTTTTGAAACAAACTATTTTTTTCACTGTGTGAATGTCAAAACTCTACACCAAAACCCCAATAGAATTGTATCCTTAAAGCCCTTTAGAATTACAAAGAAAGGTCTAATCTAAACTAGGTTGGAATAGTGAAGCACCACACTTTTTTTTATTTTATTATTATTATTATTTTTTAATCTAGTTGTAATTATTATCCAAAACCATTCATTTTTCAGCAAGTGTTCAAATGCCAAGTTTTTTGAACATTTGACATTCGATGAAGTGGTATGTGCACGGAATCATAAAAATGTCCCACCATTTATCAGAATATGCTTGAGGAAGCTCACCACAACATAAATCTGTGTGCAGTCAGCCACTGATAAAAATCACATGTACAGGCTGTTCGGATTAGTTTGCACCATATATGTAGTGCTGCTCTATATGAATTATAAGCCACAGATTTATCGATCCAGCCCTAAATCATTGAAGAAAACTCCCAGAAATCACTACCAGCGCCAGATGCATTGTGATTCATGTGCATTGCTGTTGGTACAGTAGGTGCTGGGTGGAACAAAGCATTGATTTGTAGAGCTATAGTATGCAGTGAGCTAGCTACAGGCTATAACTATTAATTTTTGTTTAACCTCATATGTTATTTATAAGCTACTTTGTATGTTATTTATAAGATACGTAAGAAACGTATCAGTTTTATACCATTGTGTATTGTGAGTGTCTTTGAACCAAAACTTACGGTGTCCATTCAGTGACATAGCAGTACATTAGTCTTCTGGCATGATAAGGCAGCCAGCACACCACAAAAGCAATGACCACGGCACCTGTGAAGAGTAAAATAAAATAAAAAAAAAGGTAAAACAGTCATAATAAGCAGCTTTTCCACCTTTGTGCAATAATTTATGCAAATGAACAGTTTTCAAGAGCGCTGCTGGTGGTTTCAGCATGTAATAGTCACATTTGGTAGAAACAGATGACTCATAATTTGTTTCCTGACAGAAATGGATTCGTATCTGCCAATTTTACATGAGCCATTTATTTTCCTCTGATCTGTCTCATTCTTCAACTATCCCATTTCAATTGATCCGCCCCTCCAGGTCTGATCTGAGTCAAGCAGGGATTGACTCACTAATCTCTGTTGTATCCTTATATGAGGCTCTTGACTAAAGGCCTATTGATCTCTCTTACACTAACAACACACATTTGCTTCCTGATTTTGTTTCCTCACACTTTACAGTCCATATCATTTTGTTTTTAGTTAGCTTGAAGTCTCATGAAGTCTTATTCATGAAACACAAGCAGAATACATTTCTGTGTAAATGTACAGCCATTTGTGTTTAAATTGTCAGACAGTTAATATCATAATTCAATCACAGATGGCTTTGCATAGCAATTTATTTTGCTCGCGTTTCATAAATAAAGCCAAATGCAAATATAGCAGATTGCAAATTATGTACAGGTAGAACAGATCTGGGCCATCCATCGAGATGAATATGAATGTTTATTATTGCCCTCCATGGTCATGTTGTTTAAAACCATGTGACATTCATATTCAGTATTGTGTTTGTTCAAATTGGATAAGAAGCATTTAGTAATCATTTAATAGTAAACAATTTTATAAAAAAATACCAATAAAAATGAGTGCTATTAAACAATTTATTGTGATCAGTAAAATCCAAAATAAAAGTTTTTGTTCACATACTTATACTTATTATGCATATTGGTGGTACAGAAGAAACAGTGCACCGTAGGTAATGTAGCCTATGTGCTGAGTGTTAGTTTTTTTTTTGTGATATACTTAATTTTTCACAGAAAGAAAATTAAACTCAATATATCTGTTTTATTTATTTTATAAAAGCATGTTTTGTTTTTTATTTTGAGTGTACACAAAGCAGACTATTTATTACGACAATAAATGCATAAAGCTGATTCTGTTGGTAAGGATACAGCTGAAGTGATTGTGTCGGTACACACACACACACACACACACACACACACAAACACATCAGTGTGCCTGCTTCAGTTTCATCGCTGGAATGCATTCAATTTACATTAAAAATGCCAGGCCTAATGCATATATAAATACACACCCATGCAAGAATATGTTTAAGAAAACAGGTTTAAGTGTTTGTATTTATACAGTATACACACACACACACACACACACACATATTATGTAAACAACATCTTATATTTAGGATTCTATTAATGGCGATTCTTTACTCCATTCATTGGTTTTAACCTGTTCTTTTACATGACACACACATTTTCTGATGCTACATCTGAGAGAGGACTGTTTGACACAAACTGATCGTTAATGCAAGTTAGCAGGGGCAGCATATATGTTTACCTCTTGCAAAATAATAAAATATTCGGTTATGTTCCGTTATCTTTTGTGCAGCAAAATAGCAAACATGTTGTCAGGCTATTTACTGGAAATATGAAGAAAGTTTTAGTGAAGATGTTTTTACATCAATTTTCGTTACAACCAAGCTCTAATTTACCTCAAGCAAATCTATTCATTGCAGTCAAACAGCACCCTGTGTCCTAAAACCAGAGCACTTCATTTCAGACTTGTCACCCATTTGTTACACAGATGGTGATTTAAATGACTGTGGGTGTGTATAATTGTGAGCTAGTCTACGAAACAGAGAGATTTATAGAGGGATTCCTCTTCCCTTTGAAATATCAGCAGAAATGCTGACTCATATAATCTCCACTTCTGTAAGTTATATGAACAGCAGTCCTTCTGTTTTGTTCTGCTTTTTTTGAATGATTAAATCTTGCCCAGGGTTCTTCTGATTACCCAAATTGAATTTGTATTTCTTTATTTGAGACTAGAAGTAATTAAAAGATAAAGCCAAAGAGAAGGAAGCTGAAGACAGATAAATACTGGCCTCAGTTTGTTTCTTTTGAAAAAGGCAATCTGTCTCAGTTATCAGGTGTTTTCACCACTAGCAATCACATGCAAGTGCAAGCTTTGTCCTTTCTTTTCATCATTTATTGAGATGCAGAAAAATATAGAACAGTAAAATAATTACGAGAGCTACTCTGCCCCCAGTACTCACATTATCAAAGTAAAAAAAGTACATTATGTAATTTTTTGATGTAATTGTTGCTCTGCTCATTTCAGCACACTGCCGCAAAACGGCCGCCTGCTTTAGGTAATTTGGCTGTAACTCTTTCACTGCGGTTAAATCGAATCCTTCACCACCACTCTAAATGATCTTGTTTTCTTTGATGAATTTCATTTTCTCCTCATTCCACCTGTCTATCTCCTTATCTTATCACTGATGGAGCAGTAACGAGTCAGTCACTCTGTATCTGAATGTTAATGTGTCAGGACGATGTTGGCCCACAGCCATGGATGAAATTCTAGAAATTCAATCATGAATACAAATTTTTCTGATTAACTTTTAAACGAAAGGCATTTGGGTACATGTATGCGTGTATATATATATATATATATATATATATAGGTGTTTGTGTGTTTGTTTCAAAAGGCAGTCAGACTTCATTTGTTCTCAAATCCTGGCTGATCCCGCTTCTCCCAATTGCTTTGGCTTTACAAAGAAACATAAATACAGATCAGTGACAGATCACACAGAAGAGGATTATGCCCTTTACACAGCAGCACAACACTGACTGCCTCAGACAGCGCTGTCGACACAAATAACTGATGTGTACAGCTTACAAACGCATGTATTTTCATGAGCTGCGTAAAACGGAAAGTAAGCTTGTCTATTTAAAAAAATGTCTCCTGGTGATGTGCTCTGATAAGACTTAATTAGCTCTATTATTTTAGGTTGTGAATGTGGTAATTAGGCAGCGCTATTGAGTATTTTTCCATTATATTTTGCCGCTTTCATTCTTTTGGGAGGAGGGGGGTGGTCAGTCTCATTAAGCAGATTAAGCCTGATTAACAAAATGCAACTTGAATTATTCATGCAGCTTGTGTAAGGCAAATTTGTGAAAGAAACAACAAAATGGTGTGCAATATGTTGTGGGAAGCAATTATTAGCATCAGAAATGGACCAGAGATGTTGTTTTCTATTCTCAGTCAGAGTGACGCCTTCTGTCATAGTGCTCGCACAGGGTCAAGATGAGCACCTAATTACAATGCAAGCCAATGAGAATAGATCTTCCTCTCTCTGTTTCACTCTCTCTACAAATGTGAATCCATAAGTCATGATGTTCCTCTGCTTGCCGTTTGACTTTGTCTCTCCTAAATGCTGTTGTGCACCCAGATACTATCTTTAAGGATACTTTTATTTAAAATGCACAGTCATTAAAAATAAATGGCGAGAGATATTTCCTAAAGGTGAAATTTCTTTTACAAAGTTATAAAGAAAAATCTGGATAGATAAATAGATTAAACCTAGCCTGTAATCAGGAAGAATGAGCTGAAAAATGCCAACTTTATATGGGACACACACTTTTTCACAATAAAGACAAAAGTAACATATAGCTCATACATTAGGAAGATATTTTATAGCTTTATATTTTATTTAACTCTTATTTATATTGAACCTCAAAATTATTTTTGTTAACATTTCTCATTTATTTGCTTCATCAGTCAAACTTTTGTTTAGGGACCAATTCTCTCTATTGACTGACTATTAAATATGATTTTGCCTCAATTAACTCATTTAATCAAACTCACTAATTAAAATCATTTTCTGCATATTAACTTTTAGTAAGGTTAAGTTTAGGTGTTGTAGGACTAAATGATTTCATGCTACAGCCAATATGCATGCTAATATCATGCTAGCCAATAGTGAGAACTTGTTACTAGATAACGTGTTACTAACATTTTCAGTAGTAGTTTTAGTTAACAGTAACAATACAGAGGATCACACGCTTCTGATTATATAGGTTTTGTACATGCAAAAAAGGTTTGCAGTGGTTCTGTATTCCTACAAACCCCATTAGCCTACCAAGTGATATCTTTCTTTTTGTTTCATAACAGAGTTTGATGCAGATTTACTGCTATGAACTTTTGTAAGTCTCTTTAAGTGCCTGCATTGGATCCCGTTCAAGAATGAAAAAGCGGGTAATTCTGATTCTGAACTTTAACAGCACTCCATAAAAAATTCAAATTCAGCTGAAGTAGAAGCGAGTGGAGACGACATTAGAGAAATTGAGAAGAATGGATAAAAGCAAAGCCAACACTCTCTGACCCTGTACAAACCTGCCGGGCACGAGAAAAAGTGTCCTCTGCAGATATGCCTTAATTAGAGTCTTTCAGTCAGCAATTTGCGGGCTCTTACATCAACTATGGATCACCTCACCCACTCACACTGTCACACTGACTGATGAAGAGTTTAGGGGCAGATTGCTTGATTCTTAGCAAACTCTGCTGGATCTATCAGACACTGCATTACTGGAAACCGTAAGAAGAGAAGGTGAACAACCTTCAGTGGGATGTGGAAATAATTGATTGAAGTTAGGTCAAGTGTGAGAGAACACGCATTCAGTTGAGAAAACAAACGCTTAAATGCATTAATACCTTTAATCACAGGAAGGTTTTTTTAAACTGATATAATAATGCAAAAATGAGAAGCATTTCTTTTTTGTTTTTGTTCTGGAAAGGATTTTTGTGAATTTAACGCACAAAATCTGTTTTAAGTACAAATTTGTGCCAAAATCTTTGCAAAAAGAAGTACATTTTACTTGTGTGTGCGCTCAATATGAATAATACACAGAATTGAATTCTGAAGGTTTTATCTGCATTTTAATAATTAATTGAAATTGAATACAAATATATTTTAATCTATATTATGTAATTAGTGTTTTGACATATGTAGGTAGAACTTTATATTTCCGAATTTCCTATAATGTCTATAATGAAATATGAACTGACTAAATGTACCGACAAGCATTTATAATAACATAGAAACATAATATAATAAACATTTATAATTAAACAAAATAAAAATAAATGAACTTGAATGTCATATTTATAAATATATTTGTAATAATTAAGCTCCAATTTAGTACATTTAAAAAAATACGGCTTCACTTTATTTTGATGGTCCCTTTAACATATTCTGCTGATTTTTAAGTAACATTGCACCTACATATCTACTAACTCTCAGTAGAGTGCTAGCAGTGTATTGGTAGACTGGTAGGGTTAGGGCTAGAATAGGTTGATATGTACTTGCAAAATTACTTATATTCAGTAGAGCGACTTTTGGGAGACCATCACAGTAAAGATTTAGCAGATATTATTTAGAGAAGGTACTAATATATGACAT
>JAUCMT010000054.1:6743061-6754160 GCA_032357475.1 Enteromius thamalakanensis | reverse complement strand
AAAAAACTCACCTTTTAGTTCAGCGACAACACCTCTGCTCTGACCAAAAGCCACTGAACAAATAATCAGGTCCCAGAGGGGTTCGTCACTTTTTGAGGTCCCCCTGAAACATTTCCGTTGTGGTTCTATGTTTGCAGCGCCTGTGTTGTCAAATTGATGAAGATGTTTTTTAAGTAGCAGCCGTTTTTTTCTGTTTGCATGCGTAATTTTTAAATTGCAGCGCGTTGAGCTCTCTCGGCCACCGTACTATCTAGCTTAATATGCAGTTGTTGAAATTACATAAAATCGATTTGAGCTTGAAATAGCCCGTTTATGCAGGAAACAGCTTTCTCACATGAGTAGTCAAGGGTAATTATTCAGGAATATTCTATTTGACTCTGACTGACCAATCAGAATCAAGCAGAGAGTGGTGTAATATGAATAGGTATTAAGTAAAGAGAGCAGTGCAGAAGCTTGGCAGCTCGTATAGTAGAAACTGTTTTTTAATGTATACTTTCATGACTAGATCCCCAGCATCATTTGTCGGAGCGTAGCGGTACATACAGATTATGTTCTGGGTGGCTGCTTTTATTATTTTGTAGCCTTCCTCTCAGACAACATGACTGGTGTGTTTTGCATGTCTAAAAAAGAATTTTAATAGTATTTGAATATAAATTAAAAGACTTATTTATTTATTTTTGAGATATGTCAGCAAGTGCCACTATAAATAAATGACCCACACATATGAACAGTAAAAATGTTCAAAGGTCAATGGTGTTTAATTCTATACAACAATTGTCCATCACTCAGTGTAATGAAGATGTAATGCTATTATGAGTCATGCCTGTCAGTAATGAGGTGGACAGAGGGTGATGGATGGGAATGAGCAGGCGTTCAGTCTGGTCTTAGAGTTGTGATCTCTTTCGTCAGCTCAACAGTTTCTCCTGTCTCAAGCATAATGGTCTCTGAATGTCCTTTGATTAATTATCTCTTCACCACCTGCCCTTAATTCTGGCTGTCGCAAGGAGGATGAAAATGTGCTCTGTCCCATCTTCATTAATTATGACATTATGTAAATCATGCATTTACATTTGGCTGTTTTTCAAAACGCTATGTCATAGCAGTTTGTGTTAATTGAAAAGCTTGACTTCTTTCAACATACAAAACATATGAATGCAAACTTTATATTGTGCATTGTTGTGTAATTAATGTAGTAAGTCATGTGGTAATTAAGTATTACATTACTACATATTGCATTTTGTAATTAAATTTAAAGGTAAAAAAAAATCCATTCTGTTAACTAACTAATTAATAGAACAGTCAGAAAGTATGGCTATAATTACAATATAATTACAACCAAAAATCATTAATCTGGAGTTATAATCTTAAAAGAGTCTCTGTTGGATGCTATCTGAAAGGATGCTGAATTTTGTTGTTCCTTACGCTTGCATGCCCTCGTTATGGCTTTCCATAAAATCATGACTCCCGAGGTTAGCTCTCTCTCCTTCCACTTCCTCTCCTTTTTGGTAATAACTTTTATTTCCCACAATCATAAATCATGCAGAAGCAGAAAAAGAACAGAGGCAGAAAAACAAACCAAACCAAACATATTTCAAAAATTGATGGGTTGATAAAAGCAGATTAAAAAAGAAAATACCACATTCATTTCAGAGTGTCGGTTAATATCCTATTCATTTCATCCATCATATTACAGGAGAATGTCTACAGCAGTTCGCTAAATGTGAATTCAGGTGTTTTATCCAGTCTATAGTAACACTTTGTGCTTCTGCTCAGTTCTGTGTATATTAATTGCCATTTGGATGTAAATGTGACCCCTTTTCTCATGTTAATTAGATTTCACAGTGATCAAGTTTGTAATAATTCTCAGTGGCCCACTCCTTATAACCATTTTGTAATTTATGGCCATTATTAAAAGTGGCACAACCAAGCACTCACTTTATTTTCTCTAAAGCACTGCAGTTCTTTTACATGGCAGAAACTCCATTGTTGTGCATGTGTAATGTGAGTCTGCTGAAGCTGATGCTCACTTGCTCCTTTGCATGTGGGTAATGAAAACATTATGAAACAAATAGCGCATTCTACTCAACTTCACATAAGTGCGTGGTCTTCTTGACGTGGATGGGAAAACATAGGTGTCAATTTAAAAGTCCTGCAGTCAAGTGTTCTCACAATGCAATCCATCATTAAAATTCAAATCCCATCAACATCATCTTGAGAACTGTTGATTGCTCGAACATTTGTCACTGTGTCGCCAGCATGCTATTTTATTGGTTGAAAGGAACTTTCCCAATGGGAGCTCTGTAATTTCCTCCTAAAGTGCCGTGCACCCTTGCAATTTTCTTCTTACTGATGTGGCAGGCATATGAGATCTTATTATTGATCTGTGAACAACAGTGTAATGCACTGTATGACAGTGTTTACATATTTCCATTTTGCACCAAAGGACATCCTGGAGGCTTTCTCTCTATATATATTTTTGCTTTCAGAACCCTTTAGAAAAGGCCACTGCGCTGGTAAGACATCAGCAGAAACCTGTTGCTTAATATTTTATCTAATCAATAATAATTAAATATTTCATCACAATGCACAGCCATTTTTGAATGGACTGCATTTGATGAATGAAGCCCAAATGGTGTAGTAGGCTCGCTGGGGCAATCAGTCTTGACCTCATGGTACTGCCAAATTAAATCTAATTTAAGAAAAGCAAGGGTCACAGAGATAAAAACAAGCCTATTTCTGTTGGTCATTCACCCATAGCTAAAAGTAATGGCTGTAAGATAAGAAATATTTAAGGCGGAGATTTTGTGCTATAAATACCTTGCTCTCTTGTAAGTACATTCTTTGAACAGGAAATTAAGAATTCATTATCGGTGAAGGTTGAATGATCTGCCATTTGTGAATGATAAATGTTTACATGGTTATAGAATTTTAATTGCCACAAAATTCCCATTGATGCACCACTGAGTCTGTTTTTAAACTCACACTCGTTAAGTAAATGACATTTCCTAGCAATGCAACTCCTCACTAAACACATTATCACTCACTAGCACTCACAAAGCAAGGTACATATAGCAAAAGAAATATAGCTAAAAAAGCGCAATCATTTCTAAACTACCCTGCAAATATATTTGGGCATATAATGCAGATGATGTGAACTATTGGTATTTTTAGAAGATGAGCTTAGACAACAAGTCCTGGGGATGTAGTTCTAAAGGTAATGTTTTTATTAGTAGTAGTATTACTACTGCTACTACTACAAAATACATACATACATACATAGGCAATGTCTGTGACTTTAGCAACATAGGCTCTTACCTACATTTTTGTAAAACTCAAAAACTTACTAATACATACAGTATTAGTGTATAACTGCAATTTCCAGTTGAAATGAACACTAGAGGCAGTATGACTCCCACAACGTCTATTCCTTTTCACACAAATTACGATTTGCAGGTTCACCGTTTCTGAAAACATGCATTTAAACACTAGCATCACATATCAGCTTCATATGCACTTTCTGGTTTAGTAGGTTTACTCAGTAGCTCACATTACTGTAGAAATAGCGAAATAGTATGGCAAGCCGTTTTAACATTTAATCTATAAAACGCACTAGTATTTATTTCCATGTTACTACTTATTTTTTAGATACTAGTATCTTTTCCATTAAGTAATAGTGCTTATTCATTAGCTAATAGTGCTTATTCATTAAGTACCAGTGTCTTTTTTTAGTTACTAGTTCTTATTAATTAGATACTAGTACTTAATCCAATAGTCTCTAGGAATCATAACATAAGACTAGGAGTCTAGGAGTGTTGGGTGTAACAGTATCTAATGAATAAGAACTAGTGTCTATTTAATAGGTACTAATATCTAATGAATATCTAATGAATATATCTAAAAAATATTTACTAGTTCTAGCAAGTAGTGGAATACGTACTAGTCAAAACTAAATAGCTGATATCTCAATGATAGATCTCAAACAAGTCAATGCATTTGTTACTAACATAATAGCTACTAGTCATTGAAATAAGTACTAGTACCACCTAGTAGGACTAGTATCTAATAAATAAGGACTCATATCTAATAAATAAGCACTAGAATCTAATAAATAATCATTAGAACTAGTACTTGATTATTAGATTCTAGTGTTTAAGTACTAGTAACTTAACCAAAGACTCTAGTACCTAAAGAATAAGAACTTAATGGAAAAGATACTAGTTGTCACAACGTAGGTGTGTTATGAAGGAGACGGGAAACATTTGGATCCATGTGCAAAAGCTTTATTGTAATCCAATCGAAACAGGTGGGTCTAACAACAACAAACAGCATTGGCGGAGGATAGGCGAGATAGGCGATAGAGAGTGGTCAGTTTTCGTAGCAAAAGTTGAATGAAACAGAGTGCATTGTCCAGGGGGCGAGGCGAGAGAGCGTATCCAAGTCAGGCGAGGTCCGTAACGATAATCCAAGGGAAATAACAACACACAGAGAAAGCTTACAAAGGCAGGGAATCCATATACAATGATCAGCAATGAGACAGACAAAAACAGAACTTAAATACTAATACAGATCGGGTCAATGGGCGGAGAAATGATGAACTGCTATGGAGACAAACAAGAGGGTGGAGATGGTGTGTCCTGAACACAGAGCGGAGAACAGATGACAATAGTTCATAATAAGAGTCCTGAGATAGAACCGAGACAGACGAACAAGATGCAAGATGAAAAACTGTAGTCCCATCCAGCACTTTCAGTTGGATTGTTACACTAGTATCTAAAAATAAGTACTAGTAACATGGAGATACTAGTGTGATTTGTAGATTAAATGTTAAAACAATTTGCCATAAAAATCATCAACAGCCATAGCTGTATCAACAGTTTTTTTTTTTTTTTTAATTAGTTTTGCATTTGTTAACCCTATTGGGTAAGTTTGGGTTTTAGGGCATATTTCCAACATGATAAAGCCTTTACTTTTTATCAACACTTCTTGAATATTTAAATTATGAAGGACTGCAATATGTACCTGAAGCAACATAATACAAACACAGTTTCAGTGTAACAAAAAATTTACCAGGGTCACATACTGTATTAAACCCTCGTTTTAGGGCCACGTTTCACTGTAAAACTGCCATGAAACATGCAGTAATTTACATAATAATGGTGTAGCAGAAATGTATTTAGAGGCCAGTATTTTGAATGAGCCTGGGTTGAAATTATGAATATTATGAGAAACTGGTTTAGTGGATTTAGATGTACCACTGGCTTTAGAATTCTTTTCATGGTCACAAGTGTTAAATACCACAACTTAAAGGATGACAAATTTAAAACCTTTTGTCTGTCTTTCCTGGATGTTCTCTGTCCCTTCCTCTGAATAAAAGTCCCCCAGAGAGACATTAGCCGTGGTTTGCCTTTGCTCTTTGACTCTCTTTGTCTGAATGCCTCCACAATGGCATTTGGTATTTCCTCTCCCAAATGCTTTACTGGTGGCATGAATAATTCATTTTGGTTACATTTGGTGGATTGTGTATTTCTTATTCATTTGCCCACACAACTAAACCATTAAGCTGTGAGATGCCCTGCTCTATTACCTGTTAATTTGCTTTAAGGGTCTTTTCTGCTGGTGTAAAAAGGTATATAGAGAAGACAGAAAGGTGGTTGTTTAGAAAGACAGATTTTAAAAGTCTGTGGTTCAACACTCATGCAAATATAGCACTTTATGCTAAATACTTGCTACTTATCGGTGACATTTATTTATTTGGTGAAATTTTTTACCACAATTCAGCATTTTTGTAGCTAATGACTCTTTCTAGATATCTCTAGATTGCATTCTGCATTTCATTCATAATTTTTGACATTTAAAGGGCACATCACTTTTGGAAACAATTACTCTGCAGGTGACAAAAGAAAAATGCAGCAGTTTCACAGGTGCTGGTGCAAAGCTGTACTCTTTTGTTTTCGTCATTGTTTGATGGGGAGAAAATAAGGCAGCTGTGATTATGTCTTGAAAGGGAAACTTGAATGAGGAGACTAATGTTATAAGAAAAAATCAATACCTGATAAGGCCACCTGTATTTCCACAATGTGGCATATAAAGCTATCAACCATAGTTAAAGGGTAAGTTCACCCGAAAATTAAAATTCTGTCATTAAATATGCTCATTACTCACCCTCGTGTTCTTCCAAACCCATAAGACCTTTGTTCATCTTGGAACACAAATTAAGATATTTTTGATGAGATCAGAGAGCCATCTGCCCCTTTATAGAGAGCAATACAACTGAAATGATCCTAGGTCCAGAAACCTAGCAAAAACATTGGTAAAATAGTCCATGTGACATCAGTGGATCAACTTTGTGATGCTAGGAGAGTACTTTTATGCATGAAGAAAACAAAAATAACATAGTTTATTCAACCATTCTTCTCCTCTGACTCACATCTTCCGCTATTTTAGAGAGTACCACAATTTCCACTAGGTGTAAAGACCCGCAGATTACCTTCATTTTTAAATTTACTTTTTTTTAATTTAATTAGATTTATGTTCAGCATTTTTAAAAGCTTCAAATATTTTTTTATAAGTTTGTATTTTTATTTATGTATCCATATTAATTTAAATTAAAAGGTAAAATATAATTACCTATACAATGCATTAAGGATAACTAATTTAAAACAAATATAATTATTAAATTCCAGAAAAGCTGGGAAATAAGATGACTCTAAAATGCCCAGATATGTTACTTTGCTTACAGCAGAATGATCCGGGTTTGGTTGATCAATGTGGATGGTTATATAGAACAAGTCTAACAAGTTAATCACAGGTCTGTTGTTATGTGGTCATTGACTGGATGACAAGACTGGTAATTTTCAGTTACATATGCACTCAAATCAAAAAAATTAATCACATTACATTTTGGTTATTGCAATTAATTTTTCCACCAGCATCTAAATACTGCTTTAGATGCTCTGGCTGAGCATCATTAGCTAATTGCAGCTTAGGACCTCTCCCTGATGAGGTAGCCTGTAACGCACCTGTCCATAAATCAGAAACAAACATCCTCTTTTTATTCAGCTACAGAGCCTCCTCAATTATTGCAGCTACATAACCATCACTGTCATTATGCTTAGATCAGATTTGCAACCCTCTTTTGTGTGGACTGATAAAAAACAAACAATCCAATTGATCAAACACATGGAACGTCTGGCCATAAATTATTTGAATGAATTGGAAAACTCATTTGCACAGATGGATCACAAGATGTGTATAAAATGCTGTTGTTAGAAGGAAGTGAAAATCTATTTTAGCGTAGGAAGTATTCTATGGCAGCATTCTTCATACAGCTGAAAGCGATTTGGAATAGTATGCAGGGGGAAAAAAAATCATACTCTGAGAAAGAAATCTCACAAATAACTGTCGAGAGATCATGCTGATATCTGTGCCAACACTATAAACTAAAAATTAAAAAGTGCAAACAGCTGCTGTCAATTTGTTTATTTAGCAAATCAAAATAAATTAATTTCTTCCTGTCAGTCATGCTGCACATTTACAGTGGAAAATCCATAAATGAGAAGCTAAAAGCTGAGAAAAGCTAAGTTTTAAAATGTAAGTGTTTGAAGGGTGCTAGAAGGGTTGTAAAAAATTCATCTGCATTGGTAATCCTTTTAATATTTAGTCTATATATATTTTTTAAAATCCTAGTAAAGTTGTAACAGCTCATTAACTGTGACACATGTAACCTTTAATTTGATAAGAATTTAAAATGGGGTAAATATCATTATGAAATAAATGTTTTTCTCATTTGCAGTTCCATGTTTCATAACTGAACATGCTGGAGTTTGTTTTTAATGAAACCTCACATGTGGTGATGTAGGGGCAGTTTGACCATGTGTTATTTTATCTTTCTTTGACCCCGAGACACCAAACTATTCTCTGCAGTTCATCAGCTGTGGTCTTAGGAAAGTCTTTGGCCACTCAAACTCTCCTTCTCACCATGCATTGGGATGATATAGATGTCCTCCTCCTGGCAGTTTCATAACATTTTATGTTAAATGAAAATGATTAATTATTGCAGTGATGGTAAAAAATAAGAAGCCACTGCACTAATTTGTGAAGCTCAATTATCTTTTGTTGCACATCAGTAATAGTAAGATTTTTCTCATTGTGTTGGATAATTAAGGAAATTTGACTTTGTTTCCCCTCAGATTTATGTCAGTAAGCCATGGTGGATAATTTCATGCTCATAATCACCCCGGAGTGCTCAAAATTGTGAATCTGAATATACTTCAGATATATACTGATATGTTATAGGTTTGGAACAACACGAGGATGCATAAAAGATTTTTATTCTTGGGTGTACTACTATACCCTTTATGACTTTTAATCACCACATTAATTTCCCCTCACACTTATATGCTAAAATTATCATTTTTATTCAGTTATAACATCTCAATTCAATTAAATGCAAAGAAGCTGCATTTTCACTATTGGTCTTAGAATTTTGGGCTCCTGCTTATCTTTACAGCTCTCTCCCTCTTATGAAGATTACAAATTTTGCAATGCTACTGTCAGAATTATAATCCTTTCCCAGCCTGCTCTTTCATGTCCCTGTATTCTATCACACATCATTTTTGAATGAGAACTGGAGAAGAGAGTGCAGAGATGATGTAACACGAGCTGGTGTATTTTATGATAGAAACATTTGCATGTAATGGCAAATGAAATAAGGTGGTCTTTTAAGATAAAACCACATAACTGAAGCATGCATATTTGTCCCTTAAGAGCTCAACAATTTACGAAGATCACAAAAGGTTACTCTTAACAGCACAAACGTCTCTCTCTTAAACAAGCCATACTTTTGCTGTTTTCTGCAGTTTTTTATTACATTTAACAGCACTTTTTTAAGTGAGTCTTGATATTATGTTAGAATGGATATGACATGCTTTTCTCCCAGAGTTAACCACCAAAATAGGCATAATCTATAGCTTCATGTATATGTACATTTTAGTGCAAAGACATGCAAAAAAAAGCGACCATTGAAAACCATTTGGAATTCATGTCAGCACAAGAGGCTATCGCTAAGTTCTCACGAGACCAGTCGCATCTCGCCACGAGATCTCGACGCACCCTTAGTTGTTACAGTACACTTACTGTGTACTCCACTTCCGACCCTCATAAGAACTATAAATAATAAAAGGGGGGTTAAATGAATGGGTCCTGTATTCAAGTGGCAATTGTGTGCCTTTGAGGTTTCATAAAGAGATCCTTAACCCTGGGTGAAAGAGCTGTTTTATTGAATAATTAATTCTGTTCAGGTTTTCAGTCTTTTTGGAAGTGCAGAACAGAAGATTTTAGCATTGTCCAAAGAGAATGGCCCTTGTAAAACGAGTGCGGATAAGAAGAGAGCAATCACTGAGAGAAAAAGGAGAGGCACTGAAAGAAATAATAGAAAATAAGAAGGAAAAGCTCATTTTGAGTTTCTTTGTCATCCCCACACACTCAGCTGTTTTTCTCTTTCATCCTAATATCTCTTCTTCCTTTCAAGCCTTATCTCTCTCTGCCCACATACCGTTGTTGATGCATAAAGGATGAAAACAAAGCTGGACTTGATGCGCTGAGTAAAAGACCAATTTCATGTTGCATATAAAATGTCAACATAGAAGAGGTTTCATCAGGTGAAAGATGACTATCTGTGTCTATGTGTATGCCAGAGGTTTGTCTGGGCTCTAATGGCTCTATTGATTTAGGCTTCCAAAGAAGAGAATCACACACACATCAGAAGCACATTACATTTCTGCTTGTTTACATGTGTGTGCTTTACAGCAGAGCAAGTGAAGGAGGAGGGGATGTGGCATTTATTTATCCCCTGAAATCACATCATGTATAGAGAGAGACAAACAAACATGAATTGACAGTCTTCTTGAGAAGACTATTTCTCACAAACATTAGTTGTTTCGAAAGCCAAGGTTAAGACTTTTCGCTCTTCTTTTGCTGCAAATCTCAGTTCTCCTGGAATTAAATAGACTCCCTGTTGCTTGATGCCTGTCAGAGTTAACGCCCCATTATGCGCAGTAAGTATGTATGTTACCGCTGCACCACAGCTCCGACCACAGAATTAATGAGTTAAAATGTGATTTGTGCAGAAAATTGTATTAACACACCAGCAACCAGCACTGTGTTCTGTTTACTCTCCTTCTGCTTTTCTTCATAATGGCATACCCATTACGCCTCTCTGATGCATGCAGGTTCAAATCAACAAGATTAATGAAAATCATTCAGTTGTTTTCTTAGAGAGCTTCAAATAAAGTATGGCCGTGGAATGAGCCTTCAGTGCTTGTATCAGAATTTGGAGGCTGTTTGATCAGTATTTCATCTAGAGATTTTAAAAGGAGACTTTAAAGGTTCTTCATTGGCATATATTGTTTAAGAAGAAACTTTAAAGGGATAGTTCAACCAAAAATGAACATTTTATCATTAATTACTCACCCTCGTGTTGCATCAAACCCATATTAAGACCCTCATTCAATGTTCTGACTCTGTATAGACAGCAAGGGTCCATACCTCAATCAAGGCACAGAAACAAAAGCTTTGTGACATCAGAGGTTCAACCATAATTTTATAAAGCTATGAGAATTCACAATGCACTGATAGATGCACTGATAGATGCTCATAAAAATATGGACCTCTGATCTCTTTCTTACGTGGCTTACTGCATGTTTTGCTGCAGTTTCAAAGAGAAATGCCCACACTGAGTGGCTCTAAAACAAAGATTCAATATCTGAACCCTAGCTGGCACATGATATAGGTATGTATTGCGGTGGTTCATAATTGAAATATCTGTGGACTGTTGCTAAAAGTTCATGCTCTATCATGTTGAAGATATGCCTTACACCAAATCTAACCCTAAACCTACCTGATACCCTTGTAAATAAAGCAATTGTTTATCCAAACAAGTCATTCAAGTTCATTTACACAGATTTAAACTGTTTAAACTGGAGCTCCTCCCCACTCAAGTACTTCTCTTTTTTTTTTAAAAGGAAGGAAAGGAAAGGACGTGACTAGTGGCCAGGTATGGTTTCCCATACTAGGAATTTGTGCTCTGCATTTAACCCATC
>JAUCMT010000054.1:6709822-6720810 GCA_032357475.1 Enteromius thamalakanensis | reverse complement strand
CTCTTACGATCAAATCAGAAAAGTTCTTAGATAAAATCAAGTATGGTTTCTACGCAAGTCTTTATAAATGAGCCCCCTGCAGTTGTTTACACCTAGTGGAAAATGTACACATGCATTGTGATACTCTCTAAAATGACGTAAGATCTAAGTCAGGGCAGAAGAACGACTAACTAAATTAGGTTATTTTTGTTTTCATCGCACAAAAAAGTATTTTCCCAGCGTTGCAAACTGAAGTTGAGCCACTGATGTCACATGGACTGATTTACTGACGTGCTAAGTATGTTTCTGGAGCTGGGAACATCTCAGTTGTATTGCTGTCTATGGAGGGTCGGAAAGCTCTCTGATATCATCAAAAATAACTTAATTTGTGTTCTGAAGATGAACGAAAGTGTTTGGAACGACACAAGGGTGTGTAATTAATGACAGAATTTTAATTTTTGGGTGAACTAAATATCTGCAAACATATTATGCTATTTTTTATGTTTTAGTAGAGTTAAAAATGTAAATCTTGCTACTTGTTTTAGAATATTTAAAAGGAACATGATTCTGGCTAGAATGATCTCTTAATGTTCACACAACCAAGAAAAAAACATTCAGAACATGTTTTACTTCGTGGGAACATTGGCTGGGTTCAAGTTTTGTCATCTGATAGTGTGAGTGCAGTCAGATCGATAATGTTACTCAATTTTAATTGTCCTACAAGACACAAACAAGTCCAGAGCGTGTCGTGCCAAAGCTTTGTTCAGGTTTGTGATGTGTGTCTGGTCAAACACTCGACTCACAGACACCTACAGACTATAAAAATGATGGTGGAGGAAAGAAGAAAGAGCAGTTAGAGTGCAGCAGTAATCTAAACGCTCTAGAGGAGTTCAGTGTCTCATGAAGGGAGATCTGGCTCTGAGGCTCATTTACAGCAGCTGGGAACCAGAGGTGATGATAAGCTTCACAAAATCACCATCCAGATGATGAGTAGCGCTGGGAATACTTTTAAATAACAAAGCCATATAAAGTTTGGTTCCGGTAGTGTTCAGAAGAATACACTGTAGCCATTTATTTTTGGTGAATACAACAACTTAGTGTTATCCAGTCAGACTATTTGTTAGATTGATTGCTTGCTCATAAGAGCATAAAGAGACAAATGAAAAAGGACACAAACAAATTTATCAAAATGAAGTCAGTGTATGAGTAGGTAATCCCTTTGAAGAGAAAACCAGCTGACAGATGTTTGTTCTTTTGACAAATTTCTCAGAAAATCTGGGTTAACAGGGAACCAACATTTTGGGAAACGATATAATTAGCAGTTGTTGTATAAAATGATTTCATAACCCTTAAAGGAATAGTTCACCCCAAAATGAAAATTACGGCATAATTTCATGACATATTTAAATATTTAAAAAGATTGTGTTTGTCTGAAAGAAGAAAGTCATATACACCTAAAATGGCTTGGGGGTGAGTAAAATATGCAGTAATTTTAATTTTGGGTTGAACTGTTCCTTTAAATAATGCAAGAGTCACAACAAAACAGTAGAATGATGTAAGGCACTTTTTGTAACCTTTCAATAGTGTTAGAATCGTGACAGAAAAACTGAACAACACTCAAACAATGTTTATAATGTTTATGTTATAATAACTTACATTTTCCATCATTTTTACAATGTGTTGAATTTGCATTTTTTTGTCTTCCCCAAAGCTGCTAAATGAAGTTCCTTCCCATTAGAATGTATCCCTCATGGGATCAAATATGACCCTGGAGCACTAAACCAGTCATAAGTGACATGATTATATGTCATCTGAAAGATCTGAAAATTGATGTATGGTTTGTTATGATAGGGCAATATTTAATTCAGATGCAACTACTTTAAAATCTGGAATCTGAGGGAGCAAAAAATCACCTACAAAATTACAAAATGTACAAAATATCTTAATGTAACATTTTTTTAATATCTTAGTGATTTTTATGTATTGTTGGCTATTGCTACAAATATAACTGCCGTTGGCTGGTTTTAGCAGTATTTCCGAATGCATGTTTCTTGCAGAATGATTCCTCCGACCAGTAAAAGCATCACAGTCAACAACCTGGCAGCAGGAACCACGTATGATCTGTGTGTTCTGGCCATCTACGACGACGCCCTGACTGCACTCACAGCTACTCGAGTGGTGGGCTGCGTTCACTTCTCCACCGAGCCGCAGTACCTCCGCTGTCACTTCATGCAGTCGCAGTTCCTTGGCGGCACCATCGTGGTGATCATCGGCGGCGTGATTGTGGCATCTGTGCTGGCCTTCATTATCTTCCTCATCGTGCGCTACCGGGTGTGCCAGCAGGAGGGCGCCGATAAGGGACTGGAACTGGGCGACATGCGCTCACAATCCGAGCATCAGGTCTACGCAACTATCAGCCTTTCTATAATACGCATAGCTTTTAGTAACGGAATGAAACAAAATTCACTTAGCTATGTTGTGGTGTTTTTTTACAACCTGAATTCCTAAAATGCTGGGATGTTTTTCAAATGTTAAAAATAAAAGACTTTCAAATCGCTTTATTTACAGTAAAACATAGAGAACATAAATGTTTAAACTGAAATACTTCACACTTTAATTCACTAAATGAGCTCATGTCAAATTTAATGCCTGCTACAGGTCTCAAAATAGTTGGAACAGGGGCATGGTTATCATGGTGTAGCATCTCCTCTTCTTTTCAAAATAGTTTGAAGATGTCATGGCTTCGAGGTTATGCGTCTGTGGAGTTTTGGTCTCATTCTTGTCTGATATAGGTTTCCAGCTCCTGAAAATTTTGTGGTCATCTTTGACGTATTTTTCATTTAAGTATGCTCCAAATGTTCTCTACAGGTGAAAGATCTGGAAAGATCTGAAATACACAAGGCCTTCCTATAAAGACATATAGACAATAGACATCATCTGGAGGGGAGCATATGTCACTCTAAAACCTTAATGTGCCTTTCAGCATTCATAGTGCCTACTAAAACATAAAGTTGCCCCTACCATATGCACTTATGCACCCATATCCCATCAGAGATGCTGCTTTTGAATTGAACGCTGACAACCCACTAGAAGATCATCTCCTCTTTAGCCCAAAGGTTACGGCATCCATGATTTCCAACAAGAATGTCAAAGTTTGACCATTAAAAAACTCAATTTTAATGAGCTTTGGCCCACAGGACACAACGGGGATTCTGGACCATGTTCACGTATGGCTTCCTTTTTGCATACAGCTTTAGTTGTCATCTGCAGATGGCTTAGAGCATTGTGTTTACCGAAAGTGGTTTCTGGAAGTATTCCTGGGCCCATATGGTAATGTCAGTAACAGAGTCAAGCAGAATCATGAGCTCACGTTATTTGAAAGTTGTTCAGTTTTCATTTTATTCAAATTTAAACGTCCCAGCAGTATACATATCTAAACATTCTTGTGAATCTTTTATTTAAATCTTAAAATGTAAGTATTTTAATATGTTTTTATGAATCCATTTATCAGGTCTGTGGAATCATCAAGTCTATGTCGAAGCAGGTTCTGGGTCCGGACACGTGTCGGAAGGTGTCTCCGCAGAGCGAATCCGTCTCGTCCAGAGCGTCCAAACCGGACTGCACCGTCACCACGTCCTCCGCTAGCCACAGCTGGCACCCGGCGTCTCCTAATCCTGAACGTCCAGTGCGCACTGACACTCAAGTCGACGTCGAACCGGACAACACCAACAGAAACAACTCAGCCAAGGTGCGCTCAGCCGTTCGTGCCTATTCCACGATAGTGACCCCGGCGTCACGAAGAGCCCAGCTCCAGAGCCTCCACAACTATCAGACCGTCCCGGCAAGCTGCGTTCGTGTCAGTCGACGTCACTCACTTAACATGAACTCCTGCAAACAGCCGGCGTACGCCAGCTACGCGCAACCACTGCGCTCCAAACGCAGCCTATCAATGAGCGGCAGTGATATTCCCCAGATGGACACGGGCGAGATTCGCAACGGGAGATCCTCGCTGTCCCAGTCTGAGTGGGTTCTGGAGAGCACATTATAATGGAAGTTTTTGCACTTCACTTCCGTGTGGTTTTTAATAGCGTTTCAGGCCACCGTATGTGTGTTATAATCTCGGACTGTCATGAGAGGACAATGTTTTTTAAGCACAAATTAAATACCGTTTCCTGCATATAGTAAAATAATACTACGACTTGTATATTTCTTTGTTTTATGGGATAATACACAGACACTGAATATGTTACGTTGTGTAAAATAAAATGTGAAAACGATACGCGTGTACTTGTTCAATAGGATTTGAGGTGCGTTTGAAAATAAAAGACGGAAAATGCAGCAATACGTCTGCGGCAAATATTGAAGAACTGTGTAAATGGAGTGTAACTTTGGTGCATACGCTTAAAAAATGATACAGGTTTTATGAAAGTATATTTAAATCCTTTTTACAGCCGAGAAAGGAAGATTTAAGGAAAAAAATAGAAGGGAACGCAATGCATTTCTATAATTTTACAGTGATTCTACAAGATCAAGATGCATTTACCGGAGGTGCAAAATTAATGTAAGAAGTCTTGTTTTGTGATTCTGAAATTTATCATGATCACTAGAACAATTATCTGTTAATAGGTTTAGAAAATCAACTTAAATTAAAGGAAAAATCAAGTTTTCTTTCCCCACTGTAGACAGATATTTGTTCTTGTTTTAAAAATAAACTCATAAATCTTTATGTGTTCATTTAGCATCTCCAGCAAATGTGTCTCGATTTAAGGATGTTTAGATATTTGTACAGAAAAACAATATATAGATATTGATATAGAGATATATAGAAGATATTTATAGCCTATATATATATATATATATATATTTGACCAATACGAGGTGCCAAATTTTTGCCAATTCATACAGATTCGTTTGACCTCACTCATACAATTTTGTATAATTTGTCTAAAACCACGTGATGGGTAGGTTTAGGGGCGGGGTTGTGTTTAGGTCATTCGTACAAATTCATACGAATTGCTATCTCGTAAAATACGTACGATTTACAATAAATCGTATGAATTTGTACGAATGAGGTTGTACAAATTCGTACGAATTAGCCACCTCGTAAAATATGTACGAATTGCCGTGAGATCAGGTTGAGATAAATTATAAGTCATATATTATATACTATATATATGTCAAAATTACCGCGTTTACGCATGCCATTACTTTGAATATGTAATGTATTAAAAAAAATTAACGCAACTAATGCGGTCCAAGGAAGGACGTTTAGATGGAAAGTTTCAGTATAAAACTCTGCCAGAAGGTTCTGTTGAAAAAAACTAAAGTAATCTGTGCCTTTTGCAAAGCCGAATTTAAATACAACAACGTCTTTGCACGTTGAACACATGTCGGCAACAACAGGAAATAAAAAAACTAATTAAGCATTAATTCATTTTTACGCGTTAAATATTTCTAATTAATTGCGCTAATTTTGACAGCACTAATATATGTATTATTTTAAGCATCTATAGACATACAGAAAGACACTGTGAATAAAGCTTCCTACAATATGTTCACCTCTTTCAAATTCAATTAGAGACCTGCTTTGCTGTTATCCCGCACTATCACTCACTGAAAAGCTATAAAAAAACAGCCGAGACACAATCCAAAACTTAGTATCAGTTGGGAGATAAAAGTTACAGCGAGCTAGCTTTATGGGATGATTTAGAAACTGTTTTTTCCCCACTGAACAAGTAATCCAAATAATACCTGTGCTCAAAAATGGCTGTATATTATAGATATAAAGATATGGCTGTATATTATTATCTTCCACTGAGACTTGCATTACCAGGGTTTTGCTGCATGCCCTTGTGGACTGCAGTCCAGACCTAGTGCTGTGATGAAAGCAGACAAGGGAAGTCTCTGGCCCGACAGCTGATCTTACTCCATCCTGCATAGATAGGAAAACGTTTCATTCATGCATTGACCACAGAGAAAGCAGCATGCAAACATACGTACAGAAATGCAAATATGAAGTCATTCATGCAAAGCGTGTAACCATGGTAAACTATATGTTACAAAACTATGCCAAGTCCTTACACAATACGCTACTGTATCTCCTGAGCTGACCCTCTTTGGCTGATGAATGGATAGATGATTTACAGTTGTATCATTTACTGCATGCGTGTTGGATATGTTGTGCTCTCAGAAGCATGCATGCAGACTGAGTGTCCTATATCTCCAGGGGCTTGTCTCGTTATTTAGCTGTAAACTTGTCTGTGCATAGGTGTAACCAAGTGGAATGAATGACCTACAGAAGCAGCCAATCAGTTCTTCTGCACTCCAGGTTTTGCCACTGGCACAGGAAAATGTGGGTTAACAGGCTGTGATAACAAGAGTCTAACAACTAGCTTTACATGGATTGCCATGTGACTAGATCCAGTGGCAGCCTTTGACCTGAACTTCTATTCTATTTCCAGAGTATACTTTTGATGTTCCAGACAAAGGCCACCGTCAAGTTTGACTTTCTTTTTTAAAAATAATTGTTCTAAAATTACACAATGTTGTTTTAGTATAATGTAGTTGCTATTATTATTTTTGTTCATATTTTGAATTTGAGTTTTTATTTAGTATTTTTGTAAAGTTATAATTTTTTTAAAATCTTTTCTGTGTGTTTTTGTTATTTTTGTTTGTTATTAGTATTAAAATAGGGCTCATTAATGTTTAAATATTTTAAAAAGAAAATTTCTTTTATTTCTAAAAGAAACTTGAAAATGTTTATATTAAAAAAGTAATTTTTTTGAACAGTAACTTTTTATTTAATTTCAAATAACGTTTTGTTTTTAATGATTTTAGTTAAGTCTGAATTAAATCGCAATATTTGCTGGCCAAACATTCAATTTATTATTGAACATTTTATTATTCATTTCAGTTTCATTAATTGTTTCATTCATGCATAGTCATTTTTTTATGGTGTAAAAGTCTGTTTAACCTCATTATAAAATGCGCCTATAAAGAAACTGATAACCCTGTGATTATGATTCAAGGCTGGTTTGTTGTCATTACTGGGGAAAAAAATACCATTCTGTTTAATGCAATAATAAATTACTCAAATATGTGGTGATGTGTTAGAGTCATTATCTGTACTGTACTGTGTACAGTACTGAGAATAGAGGTGGAAGCTGGTTTCCAATTAGGGAGAAACTGAAGTTTCTTACATCACCACACAAACGCCTTTACAGGGTTCACAATTACCACTGGCTCTCAAGCAGACCAGAAACAGCAACACACAATTTAATGCTTTTGATGTTATTCATAGAAAGGTATTGGTTAATAACATTCTCAAGCTGTCAGCTTTCAGTAGCCTAGATAATAACTAAAAGGTAAAAAAATAAAAGAGATCATACCATCTAATTACCATCAGATACAGATACAGCAGTACTGTCTAGTAGGTCTGGGCGATTTATTCATGCGCATTTAGTCTGTAAACCGGTTCTTTAATTAGCGGCAAATATCAATCAGCTGTTTATGAGCGGCAGTTCACACACAGAGCCTTAAAAAACTTTCTTATGTTATTTGCTTTCCTAAAAATAAGCAAAAGGTAACTACATTAGTAATTAAATAACTAAATAATAAGGTGAATGCACCTTCATTGATGTGTGCAGGCCAGGCCATCTGTGGCACGTGCATTCGAGATTACTTATAATCCCAATTACCAGTAATATTACACACGAGGCATGATTACTATGTAATTCTAACAGCCTGTATAAAATGAAACTCATCACACTAGAAAGCATGAAGGCAATTCCGGTTTGGCAAACCAAATCGATTTTTTTATTAAAATAAAAATAGATGCGGCGGTTCTACACGTCACCGCGTGAACACACAGTCTGCGTGATCCGGTTCAAATGAACGAACGTTTCATACGGACTCGGACTTGCCAAATGTTGTCCTCAAATAGCCTATCTGATGCTGGAAACTGCATTGACGCTGTTCAGAGAAGCAAACGCTTAAAATATATTGTGTACCCCTAATGTTATTCCTTACGCCCATAATAATAAAGCGTTTCCAGGATTAAACATCATGCTGTAGGTTTCGTCACATAACGCGTTAAAATCACATCTAGTTGATATATCAACAATATTTTGTAAAACGCTGTCATCGTGATCTGTGGTTTGTGTTTATATGAGCATGTGTCTCCATTGGCATGCTGAAAACAGGTGGAGGAGGAAAAACGCAGTCCAGACTCATTTAGGAGTCTTTGTCGTCTAACTGCACTTCATGTCTGAGCATTTAGTACCGTGTCATAACCAGACCTACGGAGACAGCGCGTGTCATCGTCATCCATATGTTACTGTCTGGCCAGTGCTTCTTTACTGCATCCCCTCACACACAGTTATCATACTGTCACATGGTGTTGTTCATTCATCACTGTCTCAACATGGAAGTATCATGAAAGCTACTCACGTTCTCACGCTACTGAGAATTTAAACGTCTCCTTCTCTTCCGGCAGATCTTGTCATTTCGTTGCGCGTTCGCTTTTATTGTATCTCCCAGCGTAAATCCATTAATAAACGCTTAAGCTGGAAATGTTACAAAATGTTGAGCTCTCAGATTAAGCAGCTGTCACCCAATGAGAATCCGCCCCCCATGGCGTTATGCTGCTGGACCAATAGTGTCATCCGTACTAACGGCTGCGCGCAAGTATGTGAGGACGTCTATGCACTGAAATATAAAAGTATTTTTAAGGAATGTGAATTAGACCTACTTTATTTTGTTTGGTAGTATTAGGCTATTTATTAGAACGTATGTTGTATTTAAAATAAAATTAAATTAAAATTAAAATAAATAATAATAAACATTATTTTATAACGCATCTTTAAAAATGACTTATTTCTGTATTGTGTTTAAGTCGTCTTTATTATTTAAATACAATAAATCAAACCAAGGGATTTCACTCACCACAATTTTGTAACAATAACTGTTGTATCTCTACAATGGAGGATGATTTGCTGGAGTTTTTAATGTTAGGAAATGTTCCCGATCATAAAAAAATGGACCTATATTTAACTAATACGTAAATATATCACCATATATATCACCACATGACAGTTCTCCACATGCCAAGCTTCATGTAGAATAAATTATACTCCTACTTGGTTTACTGGTAATAAATGTTACCTAGGGCCTAGAAGTGTATACTGTACGTTTGCAAAAATTAGAGCTGGTTTACGTTTTAGAACTGTGAAATTGCCTAATATAGCTATTTTACTTAACAGAAGATACTTGCATCTATTCCACAGTAACAAAAAAAAGTGCATCCCATTGTTGTTTTTATAAAGTCCTACATTTTTTTTTTGTACTTGTGCAGCTCATGAGTTTCTCCTCAGACATAAAAGTCCTCACTGTTGTTGTCCTCACAAAATCCTTGAGCTACTGCATATTCTTTTGGTTTCCCAGCATTTTAAGCACATTTTAGTTGTGTTCTGCTCCTACATTGAACTATTACAAATAGTATGAATCTTGCCCACATAAGAGTTCATGTTGAAACCATAGACATAGATGCCCCATTGGATGTATATACTTTTGTACCTATTGGGTTAAAATATGTAACTTTTACATACTGATATGTACGTTTTAGGTACCAAAATGGATCTTTTGAAAAGGTACTGCCCCAGTGACAGCTTTTGTACCTTTATTTCTGAGAGTGTATATTGAATGTTTTACAGAGAAGTACAGAAGCCCAGAGTATAAAAAGAATGGAGGTTTTTTTTAGAGTGGTTTTAGAGAACTGAAGACAGTAAGTGAACCGGCAACATGTCTATGTTTTGTTGACTATTGGCTTGTCACTCTTTAGATCCGCCCACACATTTATAACTGCTATTAGGCGCCGCACAAAACAAGGACCAGAACTACACATTTTATAAAATTACTTTTGAAATACTATATTACTAATTAATAGAAAATGATCAATACACATTTTAAAGAAATCCACACGTAATTATCCTAAATAGTTTTTACCTTTCCTTTTCTGGGTATTGAAATGCCTTCATCACCAGAAAATTTGCATAAAGTAGGCTATATTTACATTATAACTTTATCTGGAAAATCATAAAATGCAAAAATTGTGAATCCAGAGCCATGCCATTCGCACTGCTGAACGTACCAGACCAGGAAAGTCTAGTGAAAAGTGTCACGGCTACTTCGAACAACATAGTGGATTTGCTTTAAGAAAGAGCAGACGGTATTCATTATCTGACCACAGCAGAACCATTTCTACAGTTCTGCGCTGGTTCTTCTGTTATATGTGTTGATCAAATCAAGGTAAGCTTCAGTGCAGAATCTGGCCTCAGCAGAAGACTGGTAGCCCATACCTGTGGAGCTGTTCTTTATTTTTCTTGTACTTACAGTTCTTACCCAGACCTCCACACAAAGTTTAACGACATTCTATGAAGTGATTACTTTGAAACAGACATCCTGTGAATTTGCAGGTCAGGAATAATTCGTAGTCACAAAGACACTTTTTTGGAACTTGATAGCCTGCAGTTAGGAACTTGTTGACAATTTGTGTAAAGGTATTTTTAGGGCCGGGACTTTAACGCGTTAATTTAGATTAATTAATTACACAAAATAAGGCTTTACATTTTTTTAACGCATTTTAATCGCATTTATTTTTGCACCACGGAACGTTTCTAACTGGATGAGTTTCGGCGGACGGATTATACTGGAGCACCAACTAGTGTTTCTACTGTTCTGAATGTACTTGAAAGTAAGGAATGCACCGATCCAGATCGACTGATATGTTTGCTCGTTTTGTCAGTAAAGCTGTCATGTAATCAGCGGTAAATGCCATCGTGATTTCACATTGAACCGTATAAACAACACACAGCCATTGTTCACTGACGATCTGCGCAAATCCATGCTGATAATGAACATGTTCTGCGCAACTCCTCAGTGAACAACAGCTGTGTGTAGTATATACGGCTCAATGTGAAATCACGCACGGCACAATATTGGTCTGTTGGACT
>JAUCMT010000054.1:6696438-6709722 GCA_032357475.1 Enteromius thamalakanensis | reverse complement strand
TATATACGGCTCAATGTGAAATCACGCACGGCACAATATTGGTCTGTTGGACTTGGTTGAACAAACATGAACAATATTTTGCTGCTTAAGCTTATGTATTCAGTCATTATTCAATGGTATACCAAAAATCCAGGTCAAATAATTATATGCGATTAAGATGCAATTCATTTCGATTAATTAATTACAAAGCCTCTAATTAATTAGATGAATTTTTTTAATCGAGTCCCAGCCCTAGTATTTTTATGTACCCTCATTTAAAACTATTATTTCTGTTCATTTAAATTGACCTTATATGATTACTTCGATTTACATTTGACTGTCATAACATTCATTTACTATTCAAATAGCTGTAGAGTTTTCCTGCAAGTGGTCAGGTTTGTTCTCTTTGAAAGCATTGAAAGTAATAAATGCAATGACACTTTTGTTATTAGTATGGAAATTGCACTGAATCATTTTTTGTTAATGTAACCATGTGATGTGGTCAGGTTTGTTTTGTTTTTAAAATATATTCTTTAGCCATTAATATTGCTATTATATAATAATGTATAAACTATTATTTAATTGGTATGCATTCTTTTATAGTGAAAAAAGTGAGTTTAATATTTTAAAATATGGATTAAATTTTCATTAGGCTATTCAAACTTTTTGAATTGAAAATGTATTTTTAACGAACGTTTTGTAATTTCTACAGAACCATGCCTTGAACTAACCACTGACGTATTTCTTTACACATCAGTCCGAGCTAAAAACAAAACTCTATGAACTGATCTATTATTATTGTATTATATAGTTAGCTATCTGACTAAACAGGAAGTGTTTATTTGAGCTCAACTGGTTATGTGTTGGGTTATGCCAGAGAACTCAAAACTTGCAAGGGAATGCTATATCATTGCGAGAGAAAAAATAATTAAAAACGCAAAAGATTTTAAAATTATTTTTTCACAGTTTACAAGTGTCAGATGTGTGAGCCACACCCCCTCCAAGTGGGATCTTAAACACACACACACACACACACACACACACACAAGCGCATACACAGCCTAAACTGGAACATCACAGTCCCCATCCTGGATTTGTTGTGTTTTGTGTTTATCTAAAAAATATACAAGCCTAAAACAGAGGCAACTTAGTAAATACAGTTGTTATTTACTTATTATCACCCACTGTGGTGTTTTTTGGCCAATGCACTCTTCTTTGCGGAACTGCTTTAGTTCAGCTACACTGCAGCAGATACCTTTTACAATAATGAATGTTGAATCTACGGTTGACAAACTGCTGTCTCAACATCTCCACAGGCCTCTTGCTTTGCGACTGATGGTGTTCTGGAACTCAACAATGCTCTTGTTCCATTCAAAATAAACTTGATCGCCTACTTGAATGTACTAAGACTTCGATTTAAAAAAATGTTTGGACATTCAAAGAACGTAAGCTGTCCCATGAGGACTATTAAGAGGACTATTACTTGTTTGTTGCGATTGAACAAATGGTACTTAAGAGTTTGTGCTTTGTGTTTTGATGTGTTTCTGATAGGCTACATTAACATTTTGGTGGGCTGAATGAACAATTATAACAGGAGAAAAATGATTCACATGATTTCTAATTTGAATGAAAACTTGTTAGGACAATTGTAAAGTGATTTGTAAACTCAATGGCTTCCCAGTAAGCTCTCTGAGGCACAATGATCAACTGATTAACTTTGCAGAGAAACGGCATACTGTGGGACACAATCTTACTACATTTCTGAGATGCTTTTAGCATGCTCTGTGCATAACTTTATGTATTATTTTATATATTTTGATATATTTTTATTGTTTATTTTAGGTGAAATTAGTATCTTGAATCACTTTTCTTATCATTATTCACTTTGTAATATTTAAAAATACTATTGGTTGGATATTTTTTGTTGTAATTGAAAATGATGTGCTGCTGCTCATTTTCTGGAAGTTCACGACCTATTTCTGTGGTATAACTTCCGGTTTCAATGCACAGTTCTCATGCTTATCTCCAGAAGTAAACTATTCTCAAAACCAAGTGGCTTGATGAAATTTCTGGTTAGAAATGTAGTCTGTTTCCTGTAGTCTGTATGTTATTTGCAGAGCAGTGCAAAAGACTGTGGTCTACCACTACAGCTATGTAACGTCTTTTGAAATAAAACACGTCATGCACCTTCCTTTTAGTCTAGCAAAAGACATTCATAGTTTCATGAGTAACAGCTGTACAGTATTGGCTACTGTAGGCTACTGGTGCGTTCAAGTCATGTCGGATACATTGTATTTACGAGTTGAATGGACATGAACACCACCACTAAGTCATTATTACCAGTGGGAAACAGATAATCATCAATCAATTTGCTGGTGATACTACCTTTTTTTTAATGAATAAATGATCAGAGGTCCCAAAAATACTACAGTTAGTTTTTCTAAGACCTAAAAATCAATATTAGGTTTAAATATCAATTTAAACAAATGTTAATTAATGCCAATCTATCAATGTCTCTTATAACATTCCTATCAAATCTAAAGTCGAATGCAAATTACTAAAGAAACCACTAAAAACAAACTCATGAATGTGTGGAAAATAATAGATAGATGTCAAATTAATTGTGAGATATTAGCTTATTAGGTAGAATATTTTTAACTAAGATGGAAAGCATTTCAAGAGTAATCTATGCAGCATACACAATTGCTATTTTAAATAGAGCTATTAAAAAAATCAAACAGATATACTTTGGTTACATCTGGAAAAAGAAGACACTTTAGATTAATAATGTAGAGATGATAAAACAATATAAAGGTGAAGGTATACAAACTATTGATTTTGAGTCTAAATAGAAACCTAAAAATGAATTGGTTGAATTCCCTTTTAAACTATTACAATTTTTGGTTTCAGATTCCTAGAGAGTCATTCAAGAAATTAGGAGGTATTGAGTATATACTATTTCTCTGTTCAATGTCTCCCAGTTAAATTATCCCAGTTTCACCAACAGGTCTGGACATGCTGAAAGATTTTGTATAACCATAACTTCAGACCACACAATACACCGTTATGGAACAATAGATACATTACAGTTACAAAACACTATATGAAAAGGTTATATGAAAAGGTTTGGAAGGAGAAAGAAGTTTGGCCACTGTCCCATTTAATGGAGTGTAGTATTTTAGCATATAAGAATTTCTGTGTTATTTATTTGTTGATCGGGCTAAATTCTCCATTATTTGTGTAATTAAAGACGTTATTTTATATTCTAACCCCATGACCTTGTGTTTACCTCCACTGTTAATGGAAGGATGTTACTTCAGAGAAAGTCAACTTTTAAACAAAAGTCTTAGATTTATGTTTAATAATATTTCTTATCCCAGCATAATTTACATGAATTCAATTTCTAATAATTCCCAAAATATACCATTCATATTCTTAAATCTAAATGCATAAAATGTCCTTAGGTGTTTTAATTAAGAGATGGCGTGAATGCAGTTTTTAAGCCCAGAGTTTCCAAGTTGGGGGCGTATCAGTGAAGAAAAAACGTGTATGATGCACTGGACACAGCCAACACTAGCGCCATCTGTCGGCACAGATTCACAACTGCAACAGAATGAACAAGTAGATCAATATCGAAGGCAATTCGTATATTCGATAGGCTACAACTTTATAACAAAGAAAAGCAAAGTGATTTCCGTCAGTTTAAGTAGCTTTCAGAAATGTATTAATTTAGTTATTTTGGTGTATACTACGTTAATTATACATGCGCGTTACACCTTGTCTCAATTTTATGACGTCATCAGCGATCAAACAAACCACGCCAGTAAACAACAAACGGTAAAATGCAATTGTGAAATCTGTTAACTTTAATCATAACTCCACTTACAGAAGGAAACTTCACCGATGGACATACTCTGCTGTCCTCTAATTGGCCATTTTGTTGCTGTTGTCGAGTGTATTGATTGTAAGTGTGTTGATATTCGCTTTTTCCAACTTCACCTCTTCACCAATAGAGGGTGTTATCAGCAAGTGCTAGTTCTGACATATGTTATGAAGTTTATAGCCTGGTGTTTACGCAAACCGATTAGTGTACTGGAATATTTGCGCTAATGTATAAATATTTAAAACGTCTTTAGAATCTGTAAATATAGGTGAATGGAGTTGTAGTGGAGAATCAGTAGTGTGCTCTCCAAGATCTGCATTGTGACTCTGTTATGTTATGTAGTCTAGTCTCCACTAGAGGGCTCTCACCATCGTCCCATTACAATACTGGAAGTGTAAGTTTCGCACAGGAAATCTAATGACTCAAGTCACTGTAATAATCCAATAGACATTTGTGGCTGTCAGTCATGCTAATAAACTCCTGTCTAACACCTACTGAATGCCTAAATGCAGACTGCAGTTGCAAAGAGCATCAGAACATTAGGAACAGCATAAACTATACCTTCTGAGTGCATTTGAACAGAGGAATATCAGACGTTCTTATAAATGACTAAATAAAGCCTTTAGCTGAACAGCAAAATCCCCAAGAGCAATCTTGGAAAATGAAATTGTTTGCTCTGCTTCTGTAATTGTTTAGGCTATGTATTTTTATATTGATATAACGTTACCCCTGACATTTTTGTTTATGTTATGTAAACATATGTGGAAAAAAAACTCATTTTACTTCTTTTTAGCTTTTCAGTTCCAGTCATTTAAGTGCTTAAATTTCTTTATTTCAGTATAAATTTTTAGGTTAGTGTTTTTGTTTTCGGATTGCATGTTTTTGTCTGTCATGCTTTCATTTAGATCCTAGAGTGTGCTAGTAGCATACTTTGTCATGTCTCAGGCCAGACGTGTGCTGCTCAAGGCAGACATTGATCCTCATCACCACATATTCAGTTCTAGAGAATTGCATTTTCCTTTACATGAGAATTTATATCCTCGTCCTCGCCTCTAGAAATGGTTGTTGGCCAGTGTATGTATCTGTGTGAGTCTTTGCATGGATAAATCTGACTGTTTCCGTTTAAAGCATGTGTTACCCTTGCTTATGTAAAGTGTGTTAGTGATTTGTGAGCTAATTCGTCTTGTCCCCCCATTGCTTTCTCTCTGAGTCTTTCCTTTCTCTCTCTGCGCTGAAGGAAGGAGGTTATCCTTAAACTTATTAGTGCAGGTGCAGTGCATTGAAAATCCATTCAGTGCTGCTGTCACAGCAATTCTGTTCCATTGAATTAAGTGGGGTCAATCCAGCAAATCAAAAGATTACACTGAGCTCTATAAAGAGCGGGATGACACAAACATACTCACACATGCAAACACACTGTTTAGTTGTTATGTGTGCGCAGTGTACCAGAAGTGAATATGTGTGGATGTAGTGAAGCAGTAACACTGTTGTATTCAGTATAGTGACCTTGAGTATAAATGTTGGGTTAGCATCTAAAAAAAAGTAGATTAATAATACAAAAGCTTCATAATTTGCCATTTGGATATTCACCAAGGAGAATAAACAACTGTTATTTACCACTAATAATCTCAGCCATATCTCTAGAATTTGTTAGGCTTAACTATAGCACTTTTTTTATTTACTTGCTTTCTCTCTCCCTCCTTCTCTCGCTCTCTCTGTGTCTTGTTTTTTTTTATTTTTTATAAATGTTTTGTTTTTATTTAAAGTTTTTCATTCATTCAATTAAAATAATATTATTATTAATATAATTATGAAATATAAATACTATGTAAAAATAATATATAGGCCTAAACAAATGTAAATACTAATATATATAAATATATATATATGTGTGTGTGTGAGAGAGAGATATAAAAAATATTTAAAAAAACATAAAAACTATACTATTTTCCTTTAAAGTTATTTAATTTCCAAAGAACCTCTTTTTAAACATATTATATATTACTATATATTAATATTAATTATATATTATTAATATAATAATATTACATATTGTCTTAATCGTCACTTTATCAGTAACAGCCCTACATTGCCTAAAGTATCAATTGTTTAAATAAAAAGAAAAAAGTTGATCTGTTTCACTACTTGGACTGAGTATAATAGCATCTGCTTAAAAGGAGTCAATAAATACAATTCTTTGATAAATAGAAGTTTTTATTTGCGTTTGTTTGTAGATGATTGTCTGTATTGTGTTCAGTACTGATCCTAAACATTTGAACGATACCGATCCCCTAATTACATCTCCAAAATAAAATTAATTGATTGGTTCATCTGTTGAACGTTAATTTTGGAGGATTATGCAGTCACAGGTGTGTCTGCTGTTTCATTGGCTCATCTAATGTGATATTATGGTTTAAAACCTTCGATAGTTAACGGATATTTAAATGTTAATATATTTAAATAGAGGCTGTAAACAGTCTACTCTCTGTAGAGACAAAAGCATGGAGCTGTTATTTAGCTCTAACAGTATGTTGATTAGTCTGAGTTTGTGAGTTCAGCGTGACCTTTAGGACAGCGCCGTCAGCAGAAACATCCACCTGTATGATTATTACCCCTGTCATTTCCTAAAACTAATGTGTTACACTTCAACAGCTGTTTGAAGGACACTGTGTAGCACATGTGTGTCTTGTCTCTTAATTCTGGATCTATCTATGTGTATGAATCAGATGGTGTGTGTATGTATGGGCATGTTGGCTGAGCAGTTTAATTAATTCAGTGTCCTACCTCATCGATGCTGTGCTAATTCTAGGCTATTCTCATATATTTATGTTCCTGTCGATAGCACAATTGAAACAATTATTACTAAATGAATCTGTGATTTCTCAGAGTGTGAGCTGAAACATGACACAGATTTAGTCATATATTTTAATAGTGTTTAGGGTTTAATGAACATTATATATATTATAACAGCAGTTTAACACTTTTTTTAAGGGTGGAAAATGTTTTGTGTGTGTCATCATTTGTGAAAAAAAAAAAAACAGACAAAGAATGGATGAGAAGAACACTTTTTGTCTCATTGGCAGAGTTGTGAGTTTGGATCAGCGCCCAGTGACTTTACCATCAAGTGTTTCCAAAATTAGCCTCTCTTGCTGTAATTTCATACAATGCATTCCTTTTTTAACCTCTTTTCTGTTTTTGAGATTCAGTGTGAAGTAAATGATCAAAATAATGTATCTTGCCCATCGATAGTGATGTTTATTTATGACATCTATTTTGTCTTAGCATCTTAGGGTGCAAAAACATTTTTCACTACAAACATATCCACTACAAATCAACAGCAAATATAATTAATTCAATTCAATTCAATTCAATTCAATTCAATTCAATTCAATTCAATTCAATTCAATTCAATTCAATTCAATTCAACACAATTAGAGTATATAGAGAAAAACACCAAAGAATTTGCACTGGACAGTTTATCTTGTGCATGGGCTTGTTTATTAGTCCTAGGTTGTAGAAGGCACAGTGGATTGCTTTGAAGATGTTCTGTACTTGCGTTGAAATTACGCTACTGTTTAGTGAATTTTTCTTTATCACTGGCCAAAACAACGAGTCATCTCTCTCTCTCTCTTCCAGTAATTCACAAAATACTGACAGTGTTTTCGATTCAGAGGAGTGTAATTGGCACAGAAGAAATTCTCACTCTCCGCAGGCATAGCTCCCATAGAGAATGAGTTAAAAAATCTGCTCACTTTGTTCCAGTCGACTCTTTAGCCTTTTGAGAAGAAGATTGGATTTACTTTCCAAACAAGAGCAGCCCAGTGAAGCAGTCCTTTTCAAATGGCACAGTTGATGTAGCATTCCTCTAGAAGTTGATTCTGTTCAGGAGATACTTTATAACAAAACATAAATAGAGCATGGCCTTTTTTGTGAAATTCTTAACATATTTTGTTTAATAAACTTGAATGTATTTACATGTTTTAACCTTATTCATATGTTTGCTGGAGTATCTAAATGAAATATTAATTCTCTCTTCCTCTTTTGTTCTTCATGTCCTCACGCTGAACTGATAGGCAGATGGCTGCAGTCTCTTCACAATTAGTTTCCGGGATGGATGAGTGGAAGTGGCTGCTATCAAACAGCGTGTAGGGGCAGAATGGGGTAAGATGTGCCAGTATTACTTAATTTGCCCCATAGGCAAAATTAAATAAGTCAACGCAATTTATTTATTTGTATGTACTGTATTAGTTTTAATGCTAATCTGATCATAGATATTGATATGAATTGCTACCAGTTTGCCAAATATTAAAAAAGGGACATTTTCTCATAAGATTTGGTTGAGTAAATGGAAACCAGATTCTACTCAATGTGGAAACAATTAGGGATAAGACGGGTACATAACATTTTCAAATTCATATTTAAATTCTCAATTAAACTGTATTTAATATGCTTTACTTGAAGGAGTTTTTGTGTGAAGACCAGAAGGAAGTAAGAGGTACAACCTTAAAGGGGTCATCTGAAGAATGAAGAGTCCATTTTCTTAATGAAAAGTCTATAACATACTTTGGTTAATATTTCTCTATGGTAGTATAAAAAATCAGCTCTGTTTTCATCAAGCCATTCTAGTTCATGTTGCTTTAAATGCTAATGATGTCTCCTGACCCTGCCTCTCTCTTCTGTGAAATGTCGTGCAGACTTTAAACTTTAGCCGTGAAACTGACTAACTAGCACATTATTAGGAAAGGTGATTTGCAAAGATTCATAAAAACGCTTATGCGCAGTTCTTCTATAGATGAAGCCGGATCACGAATGATTTGAGCGAACATAGACGCATTTATACAGATCAGAAATGCAGCATTCCCTTCAAAATGAAAGTAATGTGAACCCTCTACATCTTCAGCAACTCAATGGGAGACACTGTGTCTTCCCCTGCACCGGAGTTGACACAACGGTGGACTGATGACAGCTCACCCAGGGCAGATCTAAGGTAAGACAGTCTTGGCAAAAAACTATCGTGGGAGGTGCTTATGACAACAGAAATCTGCCTGATTTGAGAAAGGGCATTTTAAAATAGGGATTTAAAAAAAGCATTTATGTTCAACCAACTTGTAAAGTAAATTTTTGTATCCGATGACCCCTTTAAATACTGTGTGCTGAAGGAAATTGAATGAATGAATGGGAACCCAGTGTCTTCATTTTCATGCCTCTGTGTGATGACTAATAAAGTATTGTTTATGAGCTCACTATCACTATTAGTCTTGCTGCTGGCACACCTTACCCCCAAAAACTTGTCACACTTTACCCCACAGCTACAATTTCGGGAAACTGATTACCAATTCATGATTGGTCTTTAGCCAAAAAAAGCCTACTTCAGAAAAGGGGGTCAGAATAATGCATTAGTTAAGCATTAATTAATGGTTAATTTCTTCACAATTAAGCATTAGTTGAGCAAAAACACACTAGTAATTGATGATTAACTTAACATTTTAATCATCAAGTGTGTTTTTGCTCAACTAATACTTAATTGTGAACAAATTAACCATTATATGCTTAACTAATGCATTATTCTGACCCCCTATTGTAAAGTGTTACCAAAAATTCTATTGACGCATCTAACCCTGTTTATTCGGTGATGACTTCCTACCTTTGTACTGTCTGTGTACACACTATATTCAAAAATAATGCATCAGTATCCCTAGGTCTATGTTAATGCGAAGTTGAAGCCTCAGCATTATCGAGCGCACATAATATATTAGATTTGATGCTGGAGATCTTTCCCGATTGAAATTGATGAGCTTCAGAATTGTTCTGGCTGACTGATGGAGTGGAACTGCTGTGGGTGAGTGTGTGTGGACAAGCTTAAGTCATAAACCTCTGTGTGAACCACATCATTGTGGCTTTACAATGGATTGGAACTCAATTGATGTCTGTTGGAGAGAAAGAGTACAAATAAATCATGATGTTATGTCACGCGAACCTTAAAAACCCCAAAAACAATCACAGTACAAGTAAAGAGACAACATATCAATGCATACCGCCCATTTATGTGTACCTCCTGTCAGCGAGTGTGCGTCTGAAGAGGATGAGCTGGGACCAGAGCGGTATCGGTGATGCAGTGTGTGGAATGGGAAACAGAGAGAGTAATGGGAAGAATTTCTCCAATTTGGCTCCCTATTGATTTCTTCTTCTCTCCTTCCCCTGTCCTATCACCGTCACATGGACATAACATACAAGACGTCTCCTGCTTATGGGTGTGTGTTGACAAGAACCGAAGGGAAAAGACAATGAGGCTGTGAGGAAGTTGTAAAACAGGCTGACGTGAGCATTAAGGTAATTTATTGTGTTAATTGTCTCAAAAAGAAAAGGTTCAATCATGTTGTCTCAGCTGTGAGGTAACTAAGGCCCGCTCCTTGACGGAAGAAAGTAGAGCTTCTTAAAGCTCCTTTGTCAGCAGTCTTGTGGTAAAACTGCTAAAATAGCAGGTCAGTTTGAAATCTTGATTAATTTATCATTAGATTAGTGGATGTGATGCACTTGGGTGACAAAGTTTAAACACACAACGTGACCTGCTGCGGGTTTGAATCCCTGCCCAGGTCTGGAGAAACTCAATTGGTAATTTTCAGAGTGGGTGAGCCGATCACAGCTAATAAAATCAGCAGTTCTCAAAGCCATTACACCGAGGAATCTGAAGGAATAAGTGCGGACCTCTTGATCTGGATGTTTCCTTCAAGGTAATGATCGAGATTAAGGAAAGGAGGTACAGTATATGGCATATTGTATTTTTAGTTTGCACTTGTAAATCTATGAAAGCCAAGTGTGCTGTCACTGGTGTGTAGTAATATATGGATAATAATTAGAAATTGCTCAAGGAAATTGGAAGTAAAGGATAAACTGTCGGTTTAAATTTCTTTTATAGCCTTAGGTTGAGGGGATTGAGCATGTCGGTTTTACTTGGCTTGAACCTAATTCTTTTACATGATCCTTATCTCTAACTTGATAGTCCAATGTTTCTCATCCTTAGTTCAGACTTGAATTAAAAGCACCTGAGTCAATTAAAAAAAGGTCTTTAAGTTTACTTCAAAATTACAGCCAGGTATGTGTTACGTCCAGTGGTTGTAGAAATTCGAACGAGGAGTAAACAAAGGCTTTCTTTTAATGTTTCAACACACGTAAGACGTTAATATAACATTAATCACAGAAAACTTAGACAGGGTATAAATACACTTGGAAATAAAGAACCTAATAAAAGACAGCTTTAGGACATTGAAGGAAACTAATTAACTAATTACCTCATACAGACAGGAACTACCAAATAAGGAAACCAAGGATGCTGCAAAACGAAGGCCAAAACAGACACAATAGGTGACAGTATATGTTGGGGTCCAGGAAAGTGGTAGTTCTCAAGAGTGAGGAACCCTTCTACAAAAAACACTTGTTTCACAGAAGTAGAGAGAAACCATGAAATATGATTTATGTCATTTCAAGTAGTGTTAAAGAGTATTTTTAGGTTTTTAATAGAAATACTGTAGATTCTGTTGTTTTAGCTTCATGATGACAAAATTAGTAGCCAGCATATGTTCTTTTTTTGTTTCAAGTAGTAAAAATGGCAAGCTTTTATAAAAGAAATTAATGAAATATTGTTTATATTGTGCTGTTATATACTTAACAGTATATGTTACAAAATACATAATTTAAAACATAAAGATGTTTTATGTATATTATTTTATAATATATATATGCATTTATACATTCAATATTTCTCATCTTATTTCTTTATTTCTTTGAAACATGCTATTTGAGAATAATTAGTATCTGCACTGTGACCTTTCAAAGGTTTGGGATAAGTAAGATTTTATTTATTTATTTGTTTATATGTATATTTTAATAATAATGTATTATTTGTTTATAATAATGCAGAACATTTTGCTTGCATCACAAAAATAATATATTAAAATAAGAGTTGCTGAGAGTGACAGTGTTCCTCTAATAATTCTCATGTGCAGGTGTAACGAAGACTGCTTCTGCATAACTGATATTTTTCTATGCTGATGGGATAGACAGGGTGTTTTTATATATGTTCATGTGCATTCACGTCTTTTATTTCACTGTCCTTATTAAATGGGCCTGAGATTGTAATGTACATACATCACATAAGGGAAGTAGATCTATACTCTATAGATATTCTATTTTTATAGTGTCTATGTATACATAGATAGTTGTGTACGGAAAGTGCCTACTATTGAGATTCAGGATCAGATTTAAGAAGTGTGTGTTTGCTGTCAGTGGCGGAAAGCAGCTGGTGTGTGAAGGAGGACGGAGACAGAGGATAGGGAGCAGTAGGAGAGTGGAGTGGCAGAATTTAGTGCTTGGTTGCTTCACCAGCTCCCTCTCTCTGCTCTTCGCTCCTTTAGGGTCCTGTTCTCTGAGAGGGAGTGAGAGCAGTGATGAATACAGGTTTTTTTTTTAACATTGCCCAACCTCCGTAATGCAGCGCTGTGTAACTGCAGTTTAGAGAGCTTAACCATGCACCTCCAACACCTTCAGGAAATTTACCATGCAGAGGCAAATCAGAAACTCCCAGCTGGACTAAATCAACAAGCTTATACTGTAGCAGAAGTCAAACTGATTGTGTGCAATTAGATTTTCAGGTCTTATGCTGAATTTATTTAATCATACACTTAAACAGTAATATTGTGAAATACTACATTGCAATAAAAATAACGTTTTCTATACTGATGGAATATTCATTTCATGGCACGGCAGTCTTTAGTTTCACATGATGAAACTAAGGTGTAATAATAATACTAATAATACTATGTTGATTTGATTTATTTTGTTGATTATTTTTGTTGATTTATTTATGTTGATTTGATAATATACATTTTGTTGCTACATTTTTTTGTGTGCAAACTAGGGATTTTTTTTTTTTGCAGAATATTTCATAATATAATATTATTTTTTCAGTTTATAATTGAAGTAGCATCTAAATGCAAAACTTGTTTTCTTTTAATAATTTTCCAAAAAAACAGCAACAGACAGTGTGTGTGACCCTACAGTACATCTAAACTTACCCCTTACAGGAAACGACAGGCATTTTTAGATTCTCAAAAAACTTAATTCTTTGTCATTTATAAGTTTGTTTTTTCATGGGGACCATACAAATGTCCCCACAAGGTCAAAATTCAATGCTATTCCTATCTTTGTGGATAGTAATTAAAAGTATAAAAATGTCGTTTAATTAGACACAGTGTATAAGAGAAGGTGGCATCTTGAAAAAATGCACATAAAACTAGGGGTGTTCGGTTCCGTTTTTTTTGGAGTCGACTTCGACTCCCAACTCCTAATTTTGGAGTCGTTGGAATCGACTCCTCGACTCCATTTACTTTGAATTAAAATATAAATACATTTGCACCTAGAAAATC